>VWZG01008471.1:26863-51601 GCA_013396735.1 Grallaria varia | reverse complement strand
TTTTTTTTTTTTTTAGAATTTTGATTTTTATAGCACATACATAATTCCACCAAAGGGAAATTAATGTATTAATTTTGTTTCTAAAATGAAACAGGATTGTTTATTTCTGTAATAAATTTATGGGCAAAAGGAGGAATGGAAAGTATATTATGTTTTTTTCCCTTATACTTGTTAAATGTTTTTTTCCAGAACAACTGTTACTTTTTGTTAAATGATATCTTTGCAAATGAACATTGAAAGTGGAGAAGACACTGAAAATGTAATTATGAGAATGTGCTGTTGTTTACTTTCCCCCCAGAAACTACTTTGAATAACGCATTGTATCAAACAACCAATTTGTTTTGAAAAATTTTACAAATGATTGAATGAATAAGATAAAGTGCCATGCCATCTATATTTCACCACAGGGAAGAAATACAAACTTATTTGTTTACAGGTATCAGAAACTTAAATAGTTACTTAAACATTGTAAGACCATCGAAAGACTTTTGTCCACTTTAGCAAACTGAACAGAAACAGCTGCTCACCCAGCAAAGCTGCCCCCTCCCTGAATATGCCTACTGTGAAAGGACCTTCAGGGTAGGTAAGCGGGTGCCATTGTCCAACTATCCTGGGTGCAGAAGGGTGTGCTTACCTGAAGCTGTATACTGGATTTCCAGATAAAGGAAGAGGCTAATAGGAGGCAAATTCTGTGAGGTGGAATAATCCTTTTTATCATGCCAATGTTCTCCCTTACATGATGACTCTGCTGTAAAACTCCCATCTGGCCTGGGCTGTTCATCTCAAATATTAGAATAAAATGGACCATGATTGATGCTGAGCCTTAGGAAGTGTCAAGGACTCGGAACATGTCCTGGGACATGTCCTGTGACACTATCCACTGTAAAATTCCCCACCCCAGGGGAGGTACAAGGCTTTCCCACCTGAGTTTGAAGTGTATAATAACTCATGAAGTCTTTGAGTTTGGGTGGGGGTCTTCCCCCAGTCCAGTGGATCAAGACTGTCACTTCAACAAGACTGTGACCACCACTTCAACCAACAGACATGGAAGCTGCGACTACCACGTTTCCTCACTGGGTGGTAACTTTGTATATCGTAGGACCCTTATCCTTTTTTTTCTTTTGCTCCCTTACACATTTCCTGAAATGTTATGCTTTAATATTGCTGTATTACTATAGATGATAACACCCAAAATGGCAACATAATGTTTATCTCTGCAACAAAATTTTTCCAAAATAAACTCCACATATATATGCTTGCAAACACCAATTATTCAGTGTCGTTTCACTCTAATCCACCCAAGGGATTTATTAACAAGAACCTGGGTTACCCACCCTTTCTGGAGCAGGTCGTAACAACAGGAAAGATAACCCTTTGAATAAAAGATAATTTTGTCTGACATGAATGGCTTCATTTCTTTGCAATTCATCTCCTCAGCTATATGTACAAAAAAATTCTCACAGTAGATCAAAACGCATTTAAAGGACTTACATCTTCCAAATTTCTATAGCAGATTCAAAACTATTTAGTGAAGTCTCTGCAATAAAGTTTCTAGAAAATTTTTTTAATTACTTTTTGTTGCCTTGAAATATGGGAATTTGTACTTGACACAAGTAGCCAAGACAATCTGTGGAGTCTCCGTCCTTGGATATACTTAAAATCCACCTAGACATGGTCCTGAACAACTGACTTGAAGAGTCTCTGATGGAGAAGGGGAAGGTTGGACCAGATGTCTTTCAGAGATCCCTTCCAACCTCAATTATACTGTGATTGTGTAAAAAATTCTTATTCTCTGTCAGACAAAAGTTCAATTAACAATTTTTAATAGCTCTAATAAGGGTAAATTATGGACACTTAAACACAGCTTCATATCAGGTCACTCTTTCTTCAGTCTGGCACTATTCCTACCAAATATCATCATGGTTCAGGGGGAAAAAAAAAGGTGTTGATACTTTGGATGTTACAAACTAAATTTTTATTTGTAGATAGAGATTAATTTTTTTTTTTTTTATTAGATGGCTGGTCATGCTAGAAAGAGAGACAGGATTTTCTGAAAGGAAGCATTTATTTTGAATTTAAAGAGAAGTTTTATCTTTCAAAGCTAAGCACACATTAGAATAGTGTCTTAAAATTGAATTAAGTACATAGCAAGTTGTCTCTGAGGGAAAAACTGAACCAGAAAAAGATATTAAATGAGGAAATGGAAGAAGAAAAAATTGAGTTGTAATTTCTCCGAGAGGTACTAAACCAGCATGTAACATGGAAATATGACCTTAATAAGCCCTAAGAATCATTATCATACAGTAGTCATTTAGTCTCTGGTATTTAACAGAGTAAGGAGTTATTTTTCTTGGATTTGTTTCACTGTCGGCTTTGGGGATTTTTTAATGTCTCTTCCTTACTCTTTTACCACCATCTCTGATATTCATAAATACCTGAGAAGTGCCATTGCCAGAGTACAAGATAGTGCAACTGTAAAAGGATGTTTCTGTACTATGAAAATGCACACCTTACCAATCTTTTTGGCAAAGATCTTTTGTATCTCTTATAAAGCCAAATCAAATGTAAACATTGGAATTAACATTGGTACCATTTATGTGTACTTAAAAGGTAGAGACAGGTAAAGGAGATTCTTTTATATAGTGAAATTATCAATCATCTTTAATATAGTGAAATTATCTCTACAGCCTCCCAAGTTACTGATCACATATTTCGTTCCATTGGTAATAAAAAGAAAATATGGCATGTACTCCTTATTCTCATTAAGCTATTGGAGTCACAATCAGAGTCTACACCTTTCCTACTCTTTTATTTCAGCCGTCACACTCAGTCTTATCCCAACTATGCCTTTGATGCAGTGCTTTTTCATTTTTTTCTTAATTTCTCCACCAAGAACTATAGCATTTTAGCTTTTTCTTTAATCCAACTTCAAGTCATTATGATTTTAGGCTTTCTCTTGTCTCACCTGATGCATCTTTTATCCTACAAAATGCCTCTTTTGAGATCTTGAAGCTCTTACTGCAGGTCTTTTGGTTTTGTTTATTTTTCCTTCTGTCCCAATCACATAGTAAGTGATGAATGAAATTTTTAATGGTATGTGAATTTCTCAGAAGCTTAAGTGACTTTAGAGCTTAGGAGAAAATATTTCCCTGGTACAGCTGAGACTGTGTGGACAGAGAGCAAGGCTGCTTTGCACTTCACCTGTTCCCATACAAGGAAGAAGCAGAACTGCTCAGAGGTGTCTGGCTCAATGAACTTCAGCGCTGCTGTGAAAGCTGTTATGCCTCTTCCCAGTAAGCCCGTTGGTTAGCTCTGAAACTTAGAATCCTTAGCTTTCAGGCTGTCTCATTAACTCAGTCCTTCCCTACTGACATTGCCTCATCCTATTGCACACAGCACAGTTATCCATAAATCTCTCTTTTCCAAATGTTAGTAGAAACTGCTGATTCTGCTTCTGAACCTTTCTGTGTAAGTGTGCGTTTGCTTTGCATTACTCCTGGGCTGTGGAGTGCATTTGGCAGTGTATCCTTCAGGGCCCTTCTTGAAGACCCCGATTGATTTCAATGTTCATGTAAACTCCATGCAAGCATTATGAATGATATGATATTATTGTGATAGCATGCACCACTGTTTTACTGCCTGTTGTACTTTTAAAACACTCAAGAACATTGAAAATATGCTTTGAATCATAGAGAGAGTATATAGAATAAGTTGTCATATCCTCAGGTTGTTATTCCTTCACTCTTTCTCTGTCATCCATGCTTTCTATACTCTCTCATCTTTGCCTTCACTGATTCTTTGAGCTATGTGTTTATGCATCAAGGGCCAAAGTTGAAACTAGTGACTGCTGCTCAACACACTCTTTTCTCCTATTATTTTATTTCAGTGAGAAAGAGAGGGACTAGAGAGGCCCCTGATGTGTTTCTACAGTAATCAATCTGGAAGGAACGATGAAAAACCTGTGGTTAAATAGCTTTGATTTAAAGGTATAACTGTTTTTTGAAAAGGAAGTTGTGACCAAAGCTTGCTTCAGAGATTGTAGGATATCCACATGCATTTTGGAAAACTCCTCAAAGGAGTTTTGCCACCTTAAAAACTGAGCCTATCTTGGGAAGGAAAACATAATTAATTTATTTTTTCATGCTCATGCTGGTTTGTGAACTAATTAGGCTTCACTTTTAAGTACCATAAATTTTTTCTACTTAATCATATTTTTTTACCAGAACTTCACTGATACCTTGTGTCATGCTGTTTCATCTTTTCATGTATCATTCTCAGGAGAGGATGTTACTTCACTGCAGCAGACTAAAATGAGTCTCATTAACCTTTTTTGTATAATGGCTGACATTCAGAAGCAGCATCAGCTTTAAATTTTGAAACGCTGCCAAAATATCCAACCTTGGATGTATAAAGTTTGGTTTCCCAATCTATAGTTGAAATTTCTAGATCAAAGCAGCCTCATTTGTAGTGATTGGAGTCTTTAGATATCAAGGTAAACATATTCTTGTCTTGCCCTTAGAGTTAGTAGGTAATTTGTATGTTCTAATAAAGTCAGAACAGTAACAGTTTTGAAGTATTTATGAGGAATCTTCCTGATTATTCATGATTTTTAAAATGTCAAAAAACTGTGTTCAGAGTCAAAATATATAAAAAAAAATTCAACTCACCATTGATGAATTTCTCTTGAAGTTTTGATGTTGGTAATCAATAGTAGTCATGGGAGGATGATTTACTGACTTATGTACTGCATTACATTCTTATGCACAACATTTCTCTTGTTCACAGCTATCTGAATCCTGCTAATACCACAGATAGTCTGATAACAAATGACTGCCCTCTACAGCCTCCCAGAACTATAATTTTTAAGCCCTGAAACCAACTCCTAAAAAATGTTTTCTGCTCTTCCACAAGACCATATCACAGGAGGTCTCAGCTGGACTGTACTTTGTTCTGGTCCTTTTCACTTACAGTGATTTTCCTTAGGTAAAACATGCATTTAGGGCACAATTCAAAACCAGAGTTAAAACTGGAGCTAATTTTTTTGTCTACCTTTATGAAAGCAAAATGACAAACTACTGGGACACTCGTCCTGCTTCACCATTATCCTAAACATGCTGCTGCTAAGCTAGACCAGGTCTCAAGAGCAGTGAGGGGAACACTGTCTGCAGGAGTGTCTGACTGAAGATGGGAGGTTAATTTGGACAGCAGATGTAAAAATTGCTGGGAAACAATGAAGAGATAATAAAAACAATGGAAAAGGGTTTAGTGTCACTAGGAAGGCTGTGTCATTTTTCTCTTTTTTGTCTTTGGCAGTAGGTAGTAGGCTGTAGGCATGAGCTCTTCATTTCTAATAAGAGGATGAAAAGTAAGCTAGTACTTAAAAGAATTATTAGGGAATAAGGCTTCAAACGACATCTGGAGGAAAAAGTGATTGTAATGCAAATGTTCCATTCTAGTGAGAGAGAGATTCAAGGGAACTTATGTCATGTTACTCTCGAAAGCAATGCACATTAAACAGAAGTTCCCACTAATAGTTTAGTTGGAAATGAGCTGCGTTTGTCAAAAGCTTGTGCCAGGTTTTCTCTTCCAATGTATTCCATTTCTAGCTGCCTATTATCACTGTCAGAAGCATTTTTTGTGTGTATTCTGTCATTCTCTTGTTTAATGCAAATAAAGAAGAAGGCCATCATGTATTTTACGGAGCTATCAAAATATGGTGCTTAGCCAAGGTTAGTGTAGCCATTTAGAAAACCTATACAGATATATTGGTATGGTTTCTAAAGCTATTTTATCCCTCAGAACCACTTGAAATGTTAAGTATTTAATACAATTAAAAAAATTATAAACAAACTGGAAAATTGTTCAGATTTTTTCTTTGGATGAATAAGTACATAAAAAAATATCTTGTATTGCAAGTGCTTTTGGAGAGAAAATTATATAAGGATTGCTTTTTTCAGCAGTCTAAAAATCAGTGATTTTAGTAATAATCATTGGATAAACAAGTTCAGAAAGATTTGACAAATGCATTTTTTTTGNATTTTATCCCTCAGAACCACTTGAAATGTTAAGTATTTAATACAATTAAAAAAATTATAAACAAACTGGAAAATTGTTCAGATTTTTTCTTTGGATGAATAAGTACATAAAAAAATATCTTGTATTGCAAGTGCTTTTGGAGAGAAAATTATATAAGGATTGCTTTTTTCAGCAGTCTAAAAATCAGTGATTTTAGTAATAATCATTGGATAAACAAGTTCAGAAAGATTTGACAAATGCATTTTTTTTGTTTTGCTAGAAAGTGTCTTCATTTGCAATTCTAACAGCACAGAACATTAATAGCAGCCTGTGAATATTTTTATATCCTCCTAGAGCCATAGCTTTGCAGCCAAGAAAGTGCTTAAATGCAAATGTTTCAGGGTAAATATTATTTTCTTAGTATCATCTGGAGTAAAAGGAGCCTTCACATATAATCATTTTTTTATATTTTGTAGGGCAATTTTGATTTCTCCATATTTCAATTTTTTTCCAACAACTTATAGTGAGAAAAGTATTTTGTAAAAACCTTTTTCCTTCACTATTTCTATGACTGCAAGTTGTGGAGAAAAAGCTGATTCATTGTTCATTCTGAGATTATTCTTCTCATATTAGTCACCAAAATTCTGGATACATCATGTCTTTGTTATTTTAATTTTGGTTTTTAAATTGCATGTTTCACAACTTGCTGGCCTTGACACTGCAAAGGAGAGAGAAAAGTTGACAGCTCTAGAGAACAGCAGGGATGAAATCAGGGGGAATATTACATTTAGTGTATTTAGCATCCTTGGAGATACTCAAAGTCCATTTGGACATGGTCCCAGGCAACCAGGTCTAGGAGGCCCTGCTTGAGCAGGGGCATTGGGCCAGATGACCTCCAGAGGTTCCTTTCAACCTCAACCATTCTGTGATACCAAATTCCTTTGAGTGTCAAGCTAAATTCTAAAAACCAAAGGATGACCATTATTACCATAGCTATTGCATCAAAACTTCATTTTTTCCTAGCGTAATTTTTTGATTAGTATGAATTTAATTGGCAAGAGCATATATAGGATTTATCTGGAATCCAGGCTTAGCTCTGTAGGTGCTGTGCTGGCATCAGGAGTTCTGTTCTGAAAAGCTGGACGTGAAAGGCAGGTGACAGAGTGAAAACTGATATTGCAGTCAGATACTGAAGAAGTGCATACAATTATCAAAGTTATTTGCTCTTAAAGAATTTGTTTTTCAAGGACAGTATTTTAGGGGAAAGAAATAATTTCCCTCCTAAAACTAGAACATCAGCAAAATAAGAAGGGGAGCATGATTATTACTTATCTAGTTATCAGAGCAGAAGACTGGAAAATAGCTGCTATGCATTTTAGGGCATAGCATCATGTTCACTCATGGCACACAAGTGTTAGGAGAGGAGACTACTCTAAAATTTCCTGAAACTCAGTTTTCTACCTGTGAAATTGTTGTGCCCTACCATCCAAGAAATTGTTACTTTGGGTGAGGCAGTAAATGATTTCATTATTCTCCTTTTGATATTCAGCATAATATGATTCATGTAGGTACTATGTAATAACTATGGTTTCTCCCCCCTCACTGAATCGAATGTAACTATATTCATAAAAGAAATTCACAGGGAAACAGTTTAGTACCTATCAGCAATTCTTTGATCAAAAATAACTGCTTCTCATTATGCAGAGATAAATTAAGAAAGCAAGCAGAGTCACCAGAAACAATTCAGAGCCTACATAATCAAAAGCAATCTAAAGTTTCTTCTGAATTTTATCCAGCTGTGCTCAGTTTCAAGGCAGAGGCAAAAAAGCAAAATAATATTACGGTGCTCAACAAACCAACTCACAACATTGTCTGTTCTTATTTTCAATACAAATGAGAGAAATACTCATTAAAGTCTAACTGGCAAACTTTTGGGTACTTCTGTTTTCAACAAACATGAAAAAAATGTTAATTCAAAGTCTAACTAGGAAACTTTTGGCCTACACAGTCTGGAGTTCGAAAAGAGATATATCAGTTGAAAAGGACATACAGACCAACTGCCCGACCACTTCAGGGCATTGTCTGAATGTCTCCTTAACATTGACAGACTTGGGCCATTGGCCACCTCTCTAGGAAGCCTATTCTAGTATTTGAACAGCCTCTCAGTAAAGAAATGTTTCCAGATGTCCAGTCTAAATCTTCCCTGGTGCAGCTTTGAATCATTTTTACACAACCTATCACTGGATACTAGGGAGAAGAGATAAGCAGTTCCCTCTTCGCCTCTTCTCCTTGGGAAGCTGTAGGGAGCAAGAAAGTTTTCCCTCAGCCTCCTTTTGTCCACATTAGACAAACACAGAGTCCTCAGCTGCTTCTCACAGGGTGTTTCTTCCGGCCCTTGCACTGGCTTTGTTGCCGTCCTTTGGATGTAGTTAAACATCCCATTAAACTGTGGGGCCCAGACCTGCACGCTGCACTCCAGGAGAGGCTGCACCCCAGGAGAGGCTGCACCAGTGCAGGATACAGCAGGATAATCACCTGTTTTGACCACTGGTGATGCTGTATTTGATGCATCCCAGGAAGGGGTTTGCCCTCTGGGCTACCAGGGCACACACCGCTGACCAACACTGAATCTGATGCTCACCAGCACCCCAAGAACCCTTTGGCACTCGTCTCCCAGTGCAATCTTTTGTCCAGTATTACTCCATCCCAGGGGCAGGGTCCAGCATTTACAAGTTGTGTCTAATTTTAAAATGCTAATTTAGAGGGGTGAATTTTGTCATTATTGACAGGAAATCATGAAGGCAAACAAATACAGGATTCAGCTAACTGTCTTCTCCACACTGTGAATTATGTATTCGTGGGTTCCTGCTGAAGGACAAACCTGACCAAAACAAACGCATGGCAGGTGCCCCTTGCCAGCACAGTGCCTCAACTTCCTTCTCCACGCCTCCTACAACAGCACTGTGCATACCCAGCATGCACCAGGACCAATACTCCTTTCAAGATTAATGCTTTTTTTCCAGTTTTGCAGGGACTGTTTTCACTTAACCTATGTATCCAGATTATTGAAGGAGAAATTGAAAACAAAAAGTTGAATCTTTTTCATCAGTTCTACAAAGATAGCACTGGGGAGACAGCAATATCTTACCAAAATAAATACCTTCAGAATTCTTTCTGCAAATTTTGATTTATCTTCTCTCTGCTACTTTTCTCTACTGTTTACAAGCTTCTTTTCTCATTGTGTCTGAGCTATCAAGTCCTCTCTTTCCACTTATATTTCAAAATGCTTTATAGATATAAATATATCCCCATTGAAAACATATAAGTGACAAAAAGAAGGGAAGTAAATAAAACTAGCTACTATTTGTGTTTCCTTTGTAATAATTAAATATTTTTCTCAATTGCCTGTTTCATCTTTTTCTATTATTAGTTTTTGGGAGTCACTTTTTTCTTTTACATATTGCGAACTTCACTGAGATCTGGTTTATTTTGCTAGTTGCTGTTGTAATAAAGAAAAAGCTCTGGGTGAGTGCTCTTCTGATGGGGAAAATATTGCCCTGGATGTTTATAGAATTACACTGGAATGCTATAAAGATCCAAAACAAGGCTGATGTATCATTTAGGATTTCTGAAGGAAGGGCAAATATCTGTCTCACTCACATGTAACTACTTTCACATCTCTGTATGCTTTGCTATTCTTAGTTCTATAAAGTCACTTTTCTAATATTGGTTATTTCTATCCTTAAGTCTACACATTGGTGTTCCTCTGTCCTACCTCTTTTCTTCTCCTGTTGAAAATGGTGTCTTGGGACACTTCTGATTTTAAAGTTATTGAGTGAGAGAAGACAGTGATTCTCCCTCAGTTCCTGTGAGCCAACCTATTACCTGCTGACAGTCTTTATTGAATCAGCATGGGTCTTAAATCCAGAAATTAATTATAATATAAGATTAGAGTTATAGTTTCATGCTAAAAACATTGTTAGTGCACTGACAGCTGTGATCAAAGTTGTTTCTAGTTCTCTCACAGGCAGAAATCCCTTGGTGGCAATCAGAGGTTTCATGTTTAGGAATTACAGACAGAATTCATAATAGGCTCTAGTCAAAGTGAAAAAAAAAAAGTCAAAGGCTACTATAAGCTGAATACTGTCTTGGCTAAGAACCAAGCTAATTTAAAACATCTCCTACACCAAACAACTTAATCTGACCTCAAATTCCAGAAAAATATTATATTAAAAAATAAAATCTATCTAAACATGGCATATTTAATATTTTCCATGCAAGATACTGGATTTGGGGTGTGTGCGTGTGTATATATATTTATATGGTCATGTACTTCTTTCTTTCACTGCTGGAGTTTGTAACTTGTGAGATCAAGTACACTAATTCTTGTTTATTTAATGGCCAAAGCCAGAGTAACATGAGGTCAGTGTCAGTTTACAGAAAGGTAATTCTGTAGATCAGACAAAAATGTTGAATAAACTTTCTGGCAAAACTCTGTAAAAAGTAGGTAATTCTTTCTGACTCATAGAAGAAAGATGATTTATTGCCTAAAATTTGTAGCAATGTCTACTGACTAACACATTGTAAGATGATGCAATCTGTCAGCTGTGACTACATCCATGCAGAGGAAAACCTTCCTGATATACTACAAAACAATGCTAAGACTAAGAGTCCTGCTTTATTTACATGTAAATTTAGGTAGGTTTATTACTGGGGCCCGACTAGAGTACAGGATGATACACGGTACAGTGTATCATCACACACAGTTCCTGCTGGCATCTACCTAAGGATGTGATGATGATGCTTTGCAGGACAAAACACTTGGACTTCTTGGGGAGAGTGTTCTTGGACAGTTGTAAAATACCTGACAAGCTGACAGGTATCTTTGATCTGCAGTGACTAGGCTGGAATGGATCCCACAGATGGATTAAGTTGATCAATTATATTCTTCCCATTTCTGTCTCTCCGCATGGTGATGTTCTGTCTCTGGGTTAAAATGCTGGTGCTGACTCAAAATGCTGTGTGCACAGGGTCAGTGGAAGGGAAGAGGGTATCAGCGTGGTTTCAACTGCTTCATGGCCACTCCGTAGAAATCCTATAAGTCTGATCCCACTCTCTGTTGGAGAGTGGGAGGGCACAAGACAAAGAAGAGACCCCATTCCCATCCATTATTCATTATAAATATAATAATAATAATAAATGTGATAATGCCAAGATGTTTAGAAATTAGAAATTATGTGATGTTTGATGCTGTTGTGCTATTTATGAAGGTCAAGAAGACTTTTTCAGGTTTTATATTTTCCTTTCTTCACATCTGGAAATTATTCATAACTTAAGTTTCTCACAGTTGTTTCTTTGACTCCATAGTTACCAAAACTAATGTTCCAAGACCCTTTGGGAATTCCTGTCCAGGCAGTTCCCAAATTTAGCCAGAATTTTAACACTTATTTCCAAAGAGCTAGGATTGAACTCAGTATTGTCAAGAAATCTTCATCACAAGAAGGGTTTTCCCAGTATAACAAAGCACCCAAGTGTTTCTGTTACTTTTGGAAAACTTAAAGGAAATCTTAACACCTGGATAAAAATCTGCACATTTTTAAACAATTTGAAAGTGAGAAAAAATAGAACATAGAGCTGTATTATAAACTCAGTCGTACTACATTTTAAGACTCTTAAAGCTTACTGCAATTAAAATAACTGCTTACATCCTTAGCTTGACCCTTACAAAGCGCTAAGTTCAGCACTGAACAGTGGAGAAAACAGAGCATTATACGGTTTTTCAAAGAATGCTGGGTGAGTAGAGCTGCTATCCTATGAAAAGAGACATTAAGGATTGATACAGCTTGAGATTGCTGATGTCTCCTTAAGCTTCTTGTCTTGTCAATATGTATGTGCAATTCTGGTTAATACTAACAGAAACTATGCAACTATATTGCAATGAGACTAGATTTTGGAAAAAACATTTTAATTTTAAGTCCATTGTAAACTTAAAGTATTCAAATAATGACAACCTTAAATTTCTGCTATTTTTATTTCCTTCTGCATTTATTTTACTCTAGTGTTCCAAAATTCAAAACTGAGTTGCTATAAGAGAAGGAAGCATTGTTTTTCCAAAATGTAGCAAAGAAAAGGATGAGGTTCCAAAATGACATGTTGTGGGAAAGTTCTTTAGACCAGTTTCCCAGATTTAAAATTTTAATAAAAATAACTAATATAAAAGGAGTTCTAAAAAGATAGTGTTCCTTTTACAGTGGGAATAGATTTACTGAAGAACTTGTAAAAGTTATTTAAACATTATAAGGTTCCTTAAAGACAAATGCTTAGTAAGCTAGACACTGCTGGGATTGAGAAGGCTGTTCTGCTGTTCTGCTACATACTCATTTTTCAAGTCAAGGCAAGCCAGGATTCAGATGGAAAATTGATTTATTTATCACAATTTAATAATAAACTGCAATATCATAGCAAGATAGCATTCATCAACTCATATGTGATAACTGAAAATTAAGATTCTGCAATGTAGCAGAATCCTTTATTTATTGCATGTCGAATTACTTTGACATAATCTAAGAGCAGAAAAATAGGCAGTTATCATGATACAACTAATCCAAGGAAACTTGTGATGCAAAAGTTAATTGTTCATGCAACTTTGCCTTAATTTTCTGTCTGTTAGAGGGGTAATAGCACTCCCAAATTCTCTGAATAACTGTATTTAAACCCTGAATTTCTGAAATGATGTACTTGGAACTCCAAACCATCTGAGAAGAACAGAAATCAAGTTGGCCTTGTTATACTGACATGTTTCTTTTAGATGGACAATCCAGAATGCATCGTATCAGGCTTTGATGAACATCACCAAAAAATCCCCAAACCTGTGAAGTTCAAGTCTGTTCAATAAAGTGGGTTTTGATGTTGATAGACCTGTAAGGAGACAGCCTGTTTCTAGCAGCTCTGCAGCTGTGGAACGGAAAAGTAGATTCCTTTCACTTTTATCCTCTCCGGAGTATAGCATACTTGAACTTAAAATTGCTAAAACAGGTAGCAAAGTTATGGTTGTTATTTCAGCTAATTTCTTCCACTAGCCTAGAATAAAATATTCTTCCTCTTACCTTCAGGAAACTCAAAGTGAACTTGTTCCTTTGTGGTTTTGTATACACAGATCCCTGAGGAAGCATCAGCGGTAAGAATCTTTTTCATCCATGCCTTGATTCAACAGGGCCAAATGTAAGGTTCTTTTACTGGGTAGGGACAATCTACAGTATGAAAACAGGCTTGGAGATGAAGGAATTGATGAGCTCTAGAGAGAAGGTCTTTGTAATATTGGTGAATGACCAAGCAATATGCACTTGTAGCCTATAAAGTCAACACTATCCTGGGCTGCATCAAAAGCAGTGTGGCCAGCAGGTAAAGGGAGGTGATTCTGCCCCTCTGCTCTGCTGAGATCCTCAGCACAAGAAGGACATGAGCCTATTAGAATGTGTCCAGAGAAAGACAAAAAAATGACCAGAGGGCTGGAAAACCTCTCCTGTGAAGACAGGCTGAGAGGGTTGGGGTAGCTCAAATCAGAGGGGAGGAGAAGAGAGGTTAGATTTAATATTAATAAAATTCCTTACTGTGAGGGTGCTGAGGCACCAGAATAGGCTGCTCAAAGAAGTTGTGGATGCCCCATCACTGGAAGAGTTCAAGTCTAGGTTGGATGGGCTTTAGGCAACCTATTCCACTGAAAGATGTCCCTGTCCACAACAGGGTGATTAGAACAAGATGATCTTCAAATGTCCCAACACAATCCATGCCTTTCTATGAATAACCCCATTAAATCTTTGTACCCAACGGCTCAAATGTACGAGAACTTATAGGGAACTTCCCATTAAAGTTGCTGTTTTATAAGAATACTTGTTTTGTTTTTTTGGGTTTTTTTTTACATCTGATCAATTTCAAACAATATTTTACTAGGGAATTATCTATCGTCTCAATCAGTGAGAAATGCCAAGTCTTAGAATTAAAGAATGGCTGTACTGCAGACACAGTGTGTACATATGTTTTGGCAAGCAGCTGTTCTGGAGGGAATGCATCAAAAAAAGAGTAACTAGTAATTAAACAAAATGCACCAGTTTTTAACATTGATTACAGACTTTATTCTTTTGTGGCTGTGACTTAGTATGATTGACCAACCTAAGAAAAATTGTGAAGAGACTTAGACTCTTGCAAGCAAGTAATATCTAAATAAACTTTATGGCAAAACTATTTCTCCATTAAAAGCTCACCACAGTTAAATATTTCTAGTAAGCTGGTTGCACGTATCTGTTTTTGATCCTGTTTTGGTTTAACTTATTTACCCAAGTTTTACAGGAAAGCATTTAAAAAGATGGATTTTCAATTTTAGAAATGTCTAAGAGAAAGGATTTTTTGGGTTTTTTTATTCTTATTTCTTTGTTCTTTATTTTCATTAGTTACCATTTTGATTTTCGTAATTTTCACTGGGTATCTTAAAGTACTTCAGTTCTATTCCTTGTGTTAGCTGACAATGACTAATGCTTTTCAGTTACTAATGTTATGGAGCATATATATAGATGTTCTAGCTGGTTATTGTTAGAAATTGGTCTTAATCTCTTTGTATTACATTGCACATTCAGTAAGTCTTAGATTCCACAGAGACAGTCATGCTCCTACTTGCATGCAGAGTGAATAACATCATTAGTTTATTAGATCCACTCTGATTGTGGAGATTCATGATTCTGGAAGTACTTTTCAGTTGTTTGTTTTTTGGTTATTTTCTAGAACTAGTTTTCAGGTGCTGCTTAGTTAAGATTCTGCTATAAAACCCATGCTAATAACAGAACTGCAGGAAGATGCATGCTAAATTGTTCTTATCAATAAAAGAATATTAATGCAAAGACTCCAGTATTATTTTACTTTTTTTTTTTTTTAACTTGGCATACACAGATATATGGATACAGATACATAGATGATCTATATATATATATATATGGGCCATATAGATTATATGAATATGCTTTAATATTCTGCCTGGTATTCACGTACTTGAGAAGCCATTTTGGTCTTTTACAGTAAATGAACCTGAGTGCTCCACAGCCTCAAGGTATCTTACTTTTGTTTTGCTTACTGCAGAATTTCCTGTTTCCAGGATCTGGCACGAGCTGTTGTCTTAAGCAGGACACAGGAATGATGAATTGTTGTTATGATTTTGAGACGAGACTTTGAGGCAGGATCTGATCAGCCTCCTTTGGTCCTTGAGTTGAGTCATCAAGTTCATTGTATTGTGCAGAGTAAGGAGAACTTCATCCTGTAGCTTCCAAATTATTCAGATTTCCTGGAGTCACATTAAGCATGCCCCACTGAAACTAAGAGACTGTGAACACATTTGCTGATGTTATCGTATTGTCTGTCAGAAAAGTGTGATTGTTACAATTTTAATGAGAGATTAAAATATCTTAGTGTTTATTGTCCTTAGCAAAAAGTACAGAAAAATATAATTTATTTTAAAAGTTATTATAGCCACTGGAATTATGCAAACCTTCTAAATTTTAATTGAAAAAAGAGAAGGTTCCTAAAGCCTTTAATCATAAATTCAATTTGCTCAAGTTAATTTATCTTAAGGTGAGAGATGATTACCAGCGATACTTAATTGAATGTCACCCTATTTTTGTGAGGTTTTATGACAGATTAAGGGGACAAGATTTTACATTTTGATCAAAAGAGTTTTAAAGTACTTACTCCTTACATAGTTTATTAGGACATAAAAATGTTAATTAAAAGTTCTTCTTTGAAAGCTTCTTCCTCATGCAACCCTCTCTAATTCTACTTTCATTTCAGTTGAAATATAAGCCAAAATACAGACAGAAATTTTTCTGCCATTTTAAACTACCATAGACCAAGAAAAGCATAAACATGACAATATCCATCTTAAAAGGACTTAAAAAAATGAACTAGATAGTCAATAATTAATAATAGAATACAGCATCACTCTATGGCTCTGAACAATTTTTTGTTTTTCTAGTCCACGAAACAACCAGGATATACAGTAAAATTTCTTTTGAACTAATTGATGTTTTCTAGAGCTTGTCAAAGGTAGGATGTAATCCTAATCCATAATTAGTATTGGTGGGCTGCTAAAAATTACATGGAAGAAGACCACTGAAGTTAAAAACAAGTCCTGTTTTTTTAAAATTATATGCTAGTGCAGATTTGGGGAAGGTTTAAAGTGGTTTCCATTTCTATTGGAATGGAATTTTTATTTAATATTATTCAAAATGCCATCAACATTGTTACTAAAATCAGCTCTAACATATAAGATTTTTGTAAATGCAACTGTTAGAAACATTACTTTGAAGAAAAAAAGTCAATACCTTGACATGAAGAGTTTTCAGTGATAAGAACAACCAAACAGAAGTGCTTTGTGTTTCAAAAGATTGACTCACTTCCCTTTCCCATTCTGGTATCCAAAAGCTTATATTTAAAAACCATAGAAACCACACATACTTTACTATGACACTGAAAAATGAACACCAAATGTTATCAGTATTGTAGGTACAAATGTGAATTTACATCAGTGTAACTTCTTGAACAGGTCTCTTTGTTCTTCAGTGTGTGTATAATATACTGATGCACTGGTGCCTGTTATAAAATATGTAAGCAAGAAAATCTATAACTCATGAAAATAGGAAATGTCTTTTAGACTTAGACACTAAATAATACAAAGAAGCATGATTTTAGAGTTGTTGAGAATTGTACAAACATGCTCTTACCATTTTCATACATCCAAGTTACAGGTTATGTTGCCCATATTCAACAGTTCTTACACTGCAATTTGTATGGTTTATCTGGAAAAATAAGACACACCTCATATGAAAAATCAATAATGTTTTGTTAGTCTAATTAATATCTTAACAGATAAATCAAACAGATAAAATGACATTGAGACTCATAATTGAAATTATCCATTTCTTTTTTAGAATTTGACTCCATAATGAACTGGTTTTAGGATTAGAATTAAGTTACCCCATTTTTCCTTAATAAACTCTTTGGTTGTGTTGATGCCTAAAATCAGCTCTTAAAAGAAAACTCCTACAACTCAAGTTGTGAGTTTTAACAGGCAGCATTCCTGTATTTAGGACATCAGATGCAGGAGAGGTTAGATTCTTCAAAAGGTGTGCATGCATGAGTTACAAAAACCTGTTGCTTTTATTTAGTCACCTAACAATTCAAAGCATTACCTAGTACCATTCCACTCCTTTCCCAAAATTGTGCCTCTCCTAGACATGCCTCCTGTTCTGAGCTGGTGGTCCTTCAGACTGGACGTTCTTGTTTGTTTTGTAGCCTTCCTCACATTGTCATTTTCTCAAACTCTTCTGGCACGTCCTCATGCCCTTGAAATCAGCTCCTGTGCACTTTATACAGTTTTGCACAACTGTGAGGACAGTTTTGTCTGGTTCATCAGCTTTTCCAGCTTTGCTTCAAAATAAAGTCACTTTCTGTTTCTTAAGAAATTCCTTTCTGCTGAGTCTGTCTGACCTTTAATGATAATCTATGTAAGTTAAGCCACATGATTTTGTTACTTAGTTTTAAGTTTTAAACTGTATAGCTCTATAAGACCAATGTTTTAAGGTCACAATAGCAAAAACGCATGAACCTACTTATTCTGAGACATGTTTTAATCAGTGGTCTATTGTTACCTCTTCCTCCTTTCTCCAGAGAACTTTGTATTACCTCCAAACTGCAAGATGTGCCTGTAACCACAGAGAATACTGTTTATTTCACCTGCACAGCAGAAGGAAATTTTTTTGTCTGAGGTACTTACACTTGTATACATATGAACTAAAGCATATCCAAGTGGTTCATATGAATGTTGTATATTTTTGAAAAGGTTTTTATCTTTCATGACTCAACGGCCACTATATTTCACATATGGTTGGGAATGACAATTGATGCATATAGGCGGTTGATTTTTCTTCTGATTTAACTAATTCTAAATAAATTAGCTACAAAGTCACTTAGGAATAAATAATGCTGTTAAAAATATTTTCTTCAGGATCTTCAACTTCATTTTTTAAAAAAATAATGCAAATTTCAGAACAAAGCAAAAAATTTCTATCTCTTTGAAATGTCCTGCTGTTATAGGGAAATTGTTAACAGTTTGTTTTCTCAGATAAAAAAGGAAAACAATTAATAGATTAAAAAAAATTCTAACTCAGATTAAGACATTAATTGGATCATTAACTCTAATACAGCAAATTCTTCTTTCACTAATAATTATCAATATGTGGAAATACTATGGGGCTCTGCTAAAGAAAAGTGATGCTATTGAGCCTAAGCAGTGAGTGAACAGCCATCATCGGAGGCCAAAATACACACACCAAGACATAGGATTTAAAGAGATTTACAGATGACTGTCGTCTTTGAAGCTCAGTATTCAAGATGCATTAGGCAGCACTCAGAGTTTCTTTGTGTATTCCACATCCCAGTAGCAAAGGAGTGTCTCAGGGCAGCCATTCCTATACAGCTCTCCTGATCCCTTACAGATCCTCAGAGCAAAGTATTTTGCCCTTTATCTTCAAGTTCTTTCTGATATCTGAACACAGAGGAGATAACAAAGTTATTTTTTCCTTTTGCTAGACGCCTACACTCTGTGACTTGGGTGAGAGCTTTCCCTACACACCATATGCTTTTATATATGATGCAGAAGTCGTTTTCCTCTCTCCTCTTTGCTTTTAAGGTGCCTACACAATCAGACAAGCTAGAGTGATACAATTATGACAGTGTTGATATAGTTGTGACTTCATAAGTTTTCATGGCTTTAACTGACCAGCTAATACAAACACACTGTGATCCTGTACTCATGTCACTGAGGAACAAAATCCCATCCCCTGGAGCCATGCAGTGCTCTTAAAATCAACAGAAGGTTGATTGGTAATACTTGCATTATAAAAATAACATAAATTTTTCAATCTCTTTGGAAAGGACCAAACTACTTGCCCTGAAAAAGAGAAAAAGAGACTATGTTGTCCCTTCAAGTTGTACATCCAATATTCATCTCAAGAATAATTATTATTAACTTATCCGAAGCCATTTGATTAGCTGCATTTCCCATTTAAATGTATTTTCAAATATATGGGTATTATAAAAAAGTTTTTTTAAAGCAACTAATGTAAAGTTAATAATGGCTTGTGATGATTAAATGTTCATTTTTTACATTCAAGGAAAAGATAATGTCTATAATGCACACTGTGTAAGATAAGTCTTGTGCTTTGGGGATTTAAATTCTTACAAATATGTTTTTTAATGTGAAGTTCTAAAAGTGATTTTGTGCCAGATGTGTGGCTGTTACTTCAAAAATGTATTTTTTTAAGCATAGCTAGGTAGTTGGGTTTTTTATAAATGCATATCTAGTGAGATAAAAAAAACCCAACCTGTTATGTGGCTCACACCAAGAATTTACACTACTGTACCACAGTTAGGTCATATTTCCTAATAGGGATGAAATGAAATAAAAACAAATGAACAAAAACCTATTATCTAATGGTTAGATATCCTGTATTGCTCTTCTTCAAAATGCCAGAGCAAGTACAAAGAGAATTGTTAAAAGCCAGTTGCAATCTTATTGTACTGCAAGAATATTTTAATTTAGCTTCACAGATAATGTTGCTTACTAGAAATGTTTATAGGGTTTTTGTTTTTAGTAACTGTCACACTTAGTCAAAAAAGAAGCAAAGCTATTTTGCCCTGAGCTAAACAAGCAGAACTTTTAACAAGTAAACAAATTTTCCCCTTGTTTAAAATCTCAAACCAAGTGTAATGAGCATAAAACAGAACAAGGAGTGATGACATTAACAAGTCACAGTTGTATGTTAGACATATGGATTTTTAGCTACAGCTGTGAGCGCATGGTATCATACAGGTGTCCCAGAAAATGACACCTGTGTCTCTCTGTCTTTTTTTGCTAGGGCTTTCTGGTACTCTCCCGTTACCCTTCTAGTAGGAGCAGTGTTTTGGTGCAGTGTCTTTGGCACTTTAAAGGAGGGGAACAAGTGACTAATCTGGGACTCAAGACTGACACAGACACACTGTGAAGATGGAGTTCATGTTTATCATCTTGCTATTACAACAGAGGACAGCTAACCCCTGTATTAACCATCAAATGAACTTTATAAATGTCTAAGTAAAACAGGAAAATAAGTTGGCTCTTTCCTGATGTCACTAAAAAAGGCTAGGAATACTAGGTTATCTACAGTCCCTTGGTCCAACCATCCATCCAGCCCTGAGACCTCTCTTAGACAGTGACTGCTAAGGGAAGCCTGGGGAGCAGGTTGTGTATGGAAGATATGGCATAAACTATTACAGACGACGATGTCTAGTCACTTTCTGATTGGAGTTCTTTCTTGCTGAGTGGATTGCTCCTAGAGTTAATGCCACAGTTGACAGTAATCAGTCAATTTAGGCAGTTCTGTTTTACCACTTTTTGGAAATCAAAAAACAAAAATATATTGCAGCATATCTAGGTACAAATGAGTTGCGTAACTTTTTCAGCATCATCTGACTATAACAAAAAATAATTATTTAAACTCAAACAAGAAGAGTGAATGTCCCTCTATTATTGCCTTTGGAAAACACCAAACACAGAGGCAGATATTTAGGAATAATCTTACTAAAAATGTGTGACTTCAGAATAAGGCTCAACAGGTTCTCTTGGTGTAGCACTAATGAGGAAGGAGAATTACTTTTTGAAAAATAGTAGAGTAGTTGATGTTGGAAGGGATTACTGGAGATTTTTTTAGTTCAAATTCCTGCTCATAGATGAAAAAAGTTGGGATTTGAATATTTCTGCAGATGGAGACTCCACAATTTCTTTGGACAACCTGTTCCAGCAATCCATTTCACGGTTAAGAAGCTTTCTGCTTTCGTTCAGTTGGAGTTTCCTGTGTTTTAATTTCTGGTAATTTCCTTTACTCCTGTCATAGGGCACCACAGAGAAGAACCTGGCTCCATCTATTCTGCTTCAGCCCATTAGTATTTATATACACTGGTAAATCTTCCTGGGCCTTGTCTTCTCCAGACTGAGCTGTCCCAGCTCTCTCAGCTGTTCCTTACATGACAGGCGCTCCAATGTCTTAATCAACTCTCTGTCCCTCTGCTGGACTTAGGTCAGTGTGTCCATGTCTTTCTTTTACTGAGGAGTCCAGAACTGGATGCAGTACTCCAGGAGTGGGCTTAGTACTAAAGAGCGGCAAAGGATCATTTCCTACCTCTCACTGGTATGTCTAGGAACAGTTTCCAGGATTACTTGCTTCATCACCTTCCCAAGGGTAAGGGTGAGGCTGACTGGCCTGTAGTTCCCTGGGTTCTCCTTGTTGCCCTTCTTGAAGATAGGAGTGCCACTGGCTTTTTTTCCAGTCTTCAGGAAACTCTTCTGGTCATCATGAACTTTCAAAGATAATCGCGTGGCCTCACAGAGACATCAGCACTTGTGGATACATGCCATGGACTTGTATGTTTGGTTTGTTTAAATGTTCCCTAGCCTGCTAATCTTCCATTTTATTTCTATGTACTGTCTCACTGGTGTCTCTAACCTGAGATTTCTTAAAGAACCAACTCTTTTGAATCCCTATTCTCTAAAGACGAATACCAGCCTGTATCTAACCATATATGACCCTCATCCAATATTATATTAAGTTGAGGTTTTTGAACAGAAAATTGATTTGTAATTTTTGACATAAAAAATTCAAATCAAATTGTTTAACTTAGTATTTCAACCCTATTAACCTATACCCTTTGTACCAGTACTTTGCCTGGATTTAAGGCAATTATAGTATGGGTATCACTGGCATCATTAGAATCTATAGTGCAGTTTCTTAGTTTTCAAACAGTATAATAGAATTCACCATCTGCTTCTCCTTCAACTTTTTTAATGGATTTCTTGTTTCTTGTTAAGTATTGTGGTTTTTAATCTTTTTGAGCTGTATCATTAATCAACCAAATGGTGTGAAAAAAAGCAGCTTTTATTTCCTTCTAAAGCAGATTGCATCTTTTAAAATATTATGTCTTTTTTTTTTTTTTTGACATTTTAGCAGATTCTTCATCTCTATGTATATGACATCACTCCATTTTGCTTCAGTAACTGAAGCAAAAAACTAAAACGTCCCCACTGTAGATTGGCTGAGAAGTGATGAATAAAAAAAAAAAGATTTTGCACTGAAAAGTCCATATCGGTGTGTGAGCAGAGATACTGGGTTTTTTTTGTGACAGAATAATTAATATTGTAAATCAGAATTTATCCCCATTATGCATCTTAACAGAGAATGGCAAGGAGGATATCGTGGTGCCTGATTTTAATCAGTCTATAAATCTTTATTTATGTGATGAATATAAAAGTTATGTTAATTCTTAACAAGAACTACCAGTGGAAAGGGTTTTTTTTCAAGTGATACTATAAATCTTGTCAGAGTCAGAGATGTACATGTGGGCTTTTAAACTGATAGAGGTACGAAAAAGGCAAGTTATTGCTATTCTATAATTGTCAAACTCTCTCTAATTAAAAGGTCATATCAATTTCCAGTATTTTCCTAGCTAACACATGGTTTCCCAAGAATACTATCTGGCTAGTAACAAGAGAGAGATGCTCATGATAAATCCATTTGTATTTTAGTCTCTTCTTTTCCCTTTCAGTAAACAGTACCATTTTTTTGCATGTTTTATTTAGTTCAAATTAATTTGCTAGAACATCTACTGCCATAGTATTCAGTGAAAGGATTGCTGCTTAGGGCTTTAGAGAAAAGTCTCATCACACTTGATATATTGTCATTAAGCAACTACTCTGGCACAAAATTAGTGTCTTTTGTTTGTGATACTGAAATTAACAGTAATTCATTTTATAGGATAGCTCTTATAGGAGAAGAATTATAAATAGTTATTATTCTCCAATGAGCTAAGTCTTTACAGGCTATCTGAATGTTTCTTTACCGAGTGTCTTCTTGTTGTTCACAGACATATGAAACAGGTTCCATTAAAGTATATAAATCCAATCTTTTAGCCATTACTTTGTAAAGATTTTACTTTACTTAGACAGTTAAATGTGGTTACTCAATGGTGACAATGCACATTGTTCAAGAAAAAAACCCACATGAAAATAACTGTGTATTGATACCCTGGGTTTAAAATGTTGCACAAGATTTCTCTACAGTTCTTTCAACCAAATACCAGGAAATACCTGTAAAAATGACTCAACCTTTAAAAGTGTTTCACAGTTGTTGAGGCAGGAAAATCTGCATTTTAGGAAAAACCATTACCTCAAGCATCAAAGATCATTATAAAGAACAAATAACAGAAACCTAAAAATAATTAAAATAAAAGTCACATTAAAGTCTTGCAGCATTATATCCAGTAAAGTGCTTTACCTAAGGCGTATTTAGCAGGCAGGTACTGGTGTATCATGGTTGCCTGTATGTGCAGTCATTAAGCATAACTTTGATTTGTTAGAATGACTCTTTCAAAATTCATTGAAGAGAGCAACAATTTGGATGCACTGGATATTTAAGAAAAGTGATTTGTTGAAATACTTAAAAGAAATCTCTTTGAAAAATAAAGTTATGCACAGGTGACAGAGTCACACAGTACCCATATTTTCTAAAATAGTTTTGCTAATATAAACATATTAAAAGCTATCAGATGAAAGGACTACTCAGTTTTTTACAGTCTTGGAAAAAATGTCACAGTGTTTTGAAATGAACATCTAGCCCCAAATAAGCAGCCAGTGCTTAGAGATAAAATAGGAAAAGGAAAAAAATCAAACCAACAGTAAATCTAAATGTAGGTGCTAAGACATACATAATACTCACAACAGGGAAGATTAACAGCACAGGTTCTGTTCCAGTCATTCTGTCTCTCTTCTGAGAATTATAGACAAGATTTTAGTTTCTCAGCACCTTGAATCATGGTGGGTCATTTTGTCCAACACCACGAAGACTTGGGGAAGTAAGTTTAGAGTTCTTTTGCTTTTAATTCATGACCGTGGATGTAAACATGTGCACTTATTTCTGTGCATATTTACTTCTGAATATTAGCATATAGATGAGGATGAATGTTCTATTCAACAAGGAAATTTATAATTCATTGTTTGCCAGGGAGGAATGGAGCTTGTAGCTACAAGGACAAAGCATGTAGGAAAGAAGAACCTGGTCTTCTTCCCATCTACAGTTTTCTGCTATGATTATCTATTCCTTCTACAGTCTGCTTGTTCACCTTGCACATCTTAAGAAGCTGCTTATTGCAGAAAGTGTTTTTATAACATGGCAAACTTGGTCTGTTACAAAAGAGAAAACATTTTTCAAAGCTTCCAATCTGCAAACTGTTAAGCTCACCCCTATTATCTTTATCATTCTACTTGCCCACTTATTTTCTGAGACATTCTTTTTAGACAAGCAGAATTAACCATTGGTTCTGAGATGAACTGAGAGTCTTTATTACATTTGACAAAGACTGGCTTCCTCCTTTTTGTTCTCCTATATTCTTTCCCCTTGACATCATGCATCAAAGTCTTGTCTTCAGAACATTTCCTTGGTTGATTTTTGGAGAGGCAAATGCAGGGAGTAGATTGCATTTTTAAAGTTTAGGGGAAGGAGCACTTTTGAATTCATGACTGGTATAAATATGGGGTTCCTATATCCCAAAAAGGAGTCAGAGCTCTCTTATCTTAGTAAAGCAGAGACAAAGCAT
>VWZG01008471.1:10755-21076 GCA_013396735.1 Grallaria varia | reverse complement strand
TTGACAGGATGAATTGGTGCTCCACATTTTCCAGGCACCACAGATAGCTGGGTCTGTTCATTGTAGGGAAATCAAATCAGGCTGTAGGATATAAATCTCTTTGTCAGGAAGTCTCTGAGCCACAAATTGTAGAAGTTTGGGATTGTATTCTGGGGTAGTAACTCTTTACATTTCCTTTTTGTCCTGGCAAGATCTATTACCAGTCATTAGAAACAAAGAATTACGTATGATGGATTCTTGGTTTGACTAATCCAGACTCCTGTTTTTTTGGTGGTGGGTGTTTTTTTGTTTGGGTTTTTTTTTTATTTTTTATTTTTTGACATCAGAGAGATGAGGATAACAGAGGACCATGCAGATTTCTAGGTATGTTTTTTGTCTTTATACCTGCATTTTTCAATGAACTTGGGAGATTCTGTATATCAGAAATCCTCAAAAATCCTCCTAATAAAAATATCCCAAACACCCCAAAACCTCAAAGGCTATTTTTTCACGTTTCAGTTTTATATTGTACTGCACAGCTGTAGTCCTTGGATACTTACAGAGAACTAAGAAAACCAGAGAGACAGAATATGTGTTTTGTCAGATTTCTTGTGTTTGTTATTTGTTTTATTTCTTAGGGTGTTGAGCCTTGCCAAAGGATTATGAAAGTATAAGAATGACTCCATTTCTGTAAGCTGTCTCATTTTCAGAAATAATTTTCTCTGTCCTTTGAATACATTTGTCTCAGCAAAACACAAACCTGCTATGTTCAAAACCTTATCTGTTTATGTCTTCTCCATAACAATTACACTGCTTTCTGAAGTTTTTGTTGGGGTTTTGGGGTTTTTTTGTGCAGAAACCTTGAATTGATTTCCTTAGCTGATATCAAAATTACCGTTGTCCTGAGGTTTTAGTGCTATATGCAATACAGATACAAGTTCTGAAGATATCTGAGGAATTTGTTTCAGGAAAATAATGAAACAGCAATAAAATAATATGATGAAATATGCTCACAACTGTCTATCATCAATAACCAAACCTAAATTAGTGAAGTAGGGTTAGAAAGATTCTTTACCAACCCCAAGAGAATTCTGAGATTTTCATACCAAAGGTTCCATATATATTGATAAGCGATTCTGAATTTTCTTTATTCTTCTCAGACATGCTGCTCTTTAAGTAAGTAGAAGTGTCATTTATGTAACACAAAACTGAAACTTTTAAAAGTAAGAAATTGTTGAAACTATGAAATTGTTTTGCAGTAGCAAAAAACATCATCATGGCCAGGCTTCACAAACGAAGATTTGGGAAGGGCTCTACCCACGCTTGCTGCAAGCGCGCTGATGGCTAAAGAGGCCGATGCGAGATGGGCAAGCCCGGTTGCAAAAGGCACAGCAGAAAGTCTCCATAGGCGGTGTTGGTGAGGCACGGTTCTTTCTGCATTGTCTTTTCTCCTCCAGACTGATTCTGTGTGCATTCTCAAAGGAATCAGGAGCGCTATGGATGGTGTGTCTCCATGCCTCCCGACTGAAGGCCAGAGTGGACCACTGATGGTAGTCAATACGGCCAAGAACAGAAGCAAAAGACAAACAACCCAGTTATAACTATTTTGAATTATCCATTTCTTATGTATGTCACCCAGCAGGTTTGACAGGGCAATTAACTCTATAGAAGAAATTTGTTTCCACAGTAAGAATTTGTTTTATCTTTGCTCACAGAAATTGCTCACTTCTCTTCTGCTTACTTCCCCATATCTTTCTAGAACTTGAAGAGTGATGCTTTAATGTGATAGCCAAAACACAGGGTTTTTTCTTACAAGTCATCAGCGAGCTGCAACTATTTGCAAATGGTGATTTGGGATTTTTTTGGGGTAGGGGAATTATGTACTTTTTTATTGTTGCTAGGATTTTTTTCTGGCTTGTGGGAGATTTTTTTGGTGTAGTTTTTTGTTTGGTTGGTTTGGTTTTTTTTAATTGCAATATCTGATACTAACAAAAACTGGGAGACACAATTTTAGTACTTATGGTTTTCCGTGTTGCTTCTTTGTATGGTCTCATGATGAGCCAATCTACAGGCTAAAGAGGTCCCATACTGTTGTTACATGTTAGTTTGGAGGCACTGAAAATTAGCTTGTTATCCAATCAAATGACAGTCTTCAGACATTCATAAGCTTAATGAAGTAAATGAATATAATATTGTTTTTGAGTGTTTAGCAAAAGAAACCAGGTTTGTCCAAAAAACAAGGTCTGAAGCACTACAGCAAGGTTTTCTAAAAAAAGCTTATAAATGGCATTTTGTAAACTGACTTCTGGTGATAAAAAGGATGAAAATAGCAACCATGCTAATCAATGAAAGGTGTTTATAAGCATTGCTTTTTTTACCACATTAATTCTACTCCACTGAATTAAATAATCTGTGAATAATCAAAAAGATTTGTTTTGCATATGTTGGAGAAAGATTTCTAATTTTAAGATCTAAAAGCATCTTTACATTTTACTAAAAAAAACATTATTTCAGCTCAAGCTAGCTTCAGCTGAGGCATGCAGCCTTATGGTTCCAGCAGTGCTGAGCTTGGTATTTGAGAACGTTTTTGAGTTTTTTGAGAATTTAAGTCTGTAAGCATGGTCAAAGGTGGATTTAGAGTTTCTTTGACTGCTTCTCAGCTATCTTGACAGCAAAATTTATGTTGAGTCTTCTGTCCAAACCAGTGTTCAGAGATCTGTGGCTGAAGGGTTCCTCAGCCTCTGGGTTTTCAACCTTTAACCCTTCCAATTCTCTCCCCGATCCTGCTGGTGGGGAAATGAGTGCATGGCTGTGTGGGGCTCTGTGTCTGGCCGAGGTTAAACCTTGACACCACCTCTAGTGATCCAGCTCTGTTCAGTACAGAGTGGTCTGCAGCCCCCACACACTGCCCTTCTCCCATCACACAGGCAGCCTGTGAAAGGTCAGCTGATGTAAGGGGACAGGGTTAAGTACAACACTGCAAGGTTGAACTCAACTTCTAAGCCTTTACTGTATGTTAAATCTTCCCCCGAAGCATGTAGTGTTGGTCTGAATGCTGAAAATTACTGTCAATTTAGTGTAAAAAAATAAAAGTTTTCTTGTGCATAGTAAAACATGGGGCGTGGAAAGCAGGTAACAGATTAAAAGTATGAGCTGGTGCTGACTTAAAATGCATTTCTTTCTTATGATGTCAACAGGAACAAAGTATATTTTAATGAAATTGTTTTAATAAACATTTTAATCTGTCTCTCTGTAAGTACTGATACTTACCTATGTCTCTGTTTTGTTTTTTTATTATTTCCTCATTCTGTGTTAATCTTTACTTAAAATCTACTTTGAGTCCTGCCTACTTTAGTTTATCCTTTTTTACTATGATTGCTAAGCATCCATGTGTCTCAAATTCTCTTTTTTTTTTTTTTGAAAAAATGAGGATGAAAAGTTTTTTTACACTTTTTATTTTATTTTCTAATATACCTGGATAAGGTAGCACACCTTTTATATATTTTTTATAAAAAGAATTACTGAAGATTTGCCGTTACTAAAAGATTTTATTCAGTATTATTCATTTTGACTTTATTTTTCTTCTTTTGGAATTCAAAGAACATTTGCCCTCCATGTTTAAAAGCTTCAGGTTAAGTTTTGTCAAAATTAAATAACAAATGATCTCCTTGAAAAAAAACCACCCCATATTCCCCTTGAATTTGCTCCAATTTATTTTAAAACAAAGGGAATAGAATAATTTGTTTGTGAGTTGAAATGTGATCTATTAGGGGGTTATGGATATTTCCAGGCATGGCAGATACCAGCATAACAGTAATTACATGAAGTTCCAAGTAATTCTAAAACAACTGATTAACAACTGTGTCATGCAAGCTGTTCCTAGGCATAGGAGAAGTGCTTTGCTGGGATATTTGTAGAAAAAAAAAAGATATCACTATGGATTAGCAAATTAACTACAGCTTAAATCAAGAAAACTAAAGTTGAAGTTGTCTGCAGCCTTTCCATTAACTTTCATGTGCGATAGATCAGTCTATTAAGCTGCTCATTCACTTTAGTATATGTTGTAAGGACTGCTGATAACTGTGGAAAATTGACACATTTATAAGTGCACAAGCCAAGATGAACTTACTGCTCCTGTCAAAACAATCAAGCAAACCTATCATCCATGCTCTAGATGTCTTTGAAGACCTGAAATTGAAATGGGTTTTAGAAGTTAAACCACTCCACTAAAAGGTAGAAAGAGGCTTCCATCTCAGTTGAAATCCTAAATACTATCTTGTCATCACAGAAACAGCAGATCATCATGAGAGACATTAATACACAGCTTTTCCCCCATGCAAAATTTTATCAGTGCTTAGCATTTGTTATTTTGTGGTATAAATTTGGATGTGGTATAAAATTAAAAAAATACCTTTCCATAAGTGTTTACAAATGAAATGTGTTGACAGGAAAAAACAGCAAACAACCAACCAACAAAAAAGATGTCTGTAAAATTTTTAGGTTTTCAAGCAGAAACAGAAAAAACCACTAAAATAAACAGATAAAATCACTTTACCACTGTATTGGAGACTTTTGAAATCAGACCTTCATTCAGCTATTGCTGCTTACTTTGTTTAGTTCGTGTATCTTTTTTCTAATTGAGTAGATCTTAATCTTGCAAAAGGTTATGCCATTAAAAATGCGTGGCTAGTTTCTTTGATGTGTAATCATTTATAAGTAAAAACATTTACTTCAAAGTGTGATATTCTAAGTTTTTCCCGTCTTAATACAGGTTCTTTTGGTTCAGTACAGGCTCTCTTAATATTTCTGCTTGTAACTGTGGAAGACCTTAAAATGGCAAATTATATTGTTCATAAAAGCCTGTTCATGAAAGTCTTCTCAACAAGACTCTGGGGCTTTAGTAAGGACTATTTCATGCTTAGTAGGTCACAATGCCTGTGAAAGACCCGTTTCATAATGACCATAAAACTGAAGCTTTGAGAGCTTTTAATTGAGCTGAAGGACTTAAGGGAGCATAAAGAGTGACATCTTTGGGACAGCAGGGTTAAGCTGACATGTTTTTAAAATAGTTGTATGAAGTGAATCATAGTTGCGGAGTAAGTTTATCTAATTGTACCTTAATGGTTTTGTTTGTTAATTTTTTTTTTTTCTTCATAATATGATTTTCCAGTTCAGCTAAAGAATTGGAAGGGCACAAGTACTAATAACAGGAAAAAGGAAATATCAATTTAATATGCATTTAAAGAATATACGAAAATTTGGGTTTGGAAATTGTGGTGTGAGTTAGCTTTTTTCTACCCTCTCCTTTTTTTTTTTTTTTAAGAAAAAAAGAAGTACTTGTGTTCAGTGACAACTGATTACTCTTGGGCAGGTGATATTTTTAATGCTAGGAAATGAACATAGTGTTGGAGATAAAATATATCAATTTGATCCCTAATATTTTTCCTCTGTAGATCTCCTATATTTCGGTAACTGCCTAGTGAGGATTCATTTATTAGCCTTCATTTGTAATACTGCTGTGAGGCTATCAAGAAGGTCAGAAGAGAAATGTATTTGTTCATGAACCGGTGCTGTGGTTTTACATTTGCAGAGTGTTATTATCCATGGAATTGTACCCATTAAAATATTTTCAATTCAAGAAAATTAAAAAATAGAATTGAAAAATATAAGTCATATTCTGAGTTTCTAACATACTTTATGTGCATTTTTGTAACACTATGTAACATGTCTCGGAGCATCACTTTGTGGATTGTACTTACTGTAGAAGCAATAACTGCTGACACAAGAGTGGGACCAGTCCTAATGTGCCTTTCTGTAATTCATTTATAGCATCGCAAGAATGCAGACTTGTATTTAACTTCATGATACTGTAGTTTTGTTTAAGGAACATTGATTTCATAGTACTTATACTTTATAATTCTAATAACATTTATGACTCCATTATGACTGTGGTTAAGAAACTTTACAACTAAATTGAGAGATAAATTGGGGAAAATTACAATTTTAAACAATTTAAACTTTCATATTACTCTTTATGTTCAACTGTTGCTGTTTGTGTTGTCAGAATTAGCTAAACGTGGACTAAAAGCACAGAGGGAGAGCAGAACAAGGTAGTGCAGTACTGAGAAGCGTTCTTAACACAAGACTAAAAATTGCGTCTAACTGATGGCATTTAACAATATTTTTCATCCCATGACTTCAAATGGAAAGCATGTAGCAGCTCTGCACTGAACAGTAAAACGGCCTTTTGCCACAATTCAGTAAATAAAATGGTCATTCGCTTAATCTCCACGTCTTGGATCATATTTGAATTTCTCTGTCTGTTTTTCTACATGGGAAAGTTTTCCAGACTTCCTTAGTCAATGCACGCTATGGGCATTAACAATATTCCGAGTTTTCTAATTTTCTTTCTTTAAAACATGCTGCCTCACATCAGCAGTGGCCATCAGAAGCATTTATGATCCTCTGCATGCTTCTATATTTTCTTATATTCTATAAGAAAATACCAACCTCTTTCTTTTCAAGTATCCTGGCAGACTGACTGTGTATGAAGGATTCATTCCTTCTTCCTGAACTGCTGAGCAAGCTGGACAGTGAACAATCCTAGAGATGATAACAAGTGTTCTGGCTGCAGAGAGGGAGTAATATAGCTGAATATAAGTGATTATTTTAATATCTCTTTTTATGGCCCAAGGACTGGCCATTTTCCTGCTGATCTAATCAGAATCTTCCTTAAAAAATTCTGAAACAGCAGCAAACAGGGTGTGAAAATAACACCTTATGCAAAAGATACTAAGATTCAGCAACAAACTTCAGTTTAAATGGTTAGTGTACCCTTTCACCTTCCTGTGTCTCCTTAATTTGCCATAGAATATTATGTAAAGGAGAAAGGGAAAAATACTTAAAAATTATAATTTTAACCTAAAATTAAGGTGAATTTAGTTGATCCTGAGACAGGAGAGACAAGGCATGTCACCTTTCTAACTTAGTTATTATTTATTTATTTTGAGCTAACCTTAATAATGTGAAGTTAGTGAGGAGGGTGAGAGGATACTCTCACTGTTATGAAAAAATTTTGAATCTAAAATGTCTTGAATGATGCTATGGGCTGCTACTCCACTGGTATGACCAAGAATTTGGGAAAAATTAATTTTAAAAGATTTTTATAAGCAGTAACACATAATAGTTGAAATATTTTGGTCTTTTCCTTCCTCAAGTGAAACCTTTGTACTGAAAATACAAAGCAAAGAGCTGATATAGAAGGTACAGAACACTTTTATGTAGGTAATGGAGGTAGATGTTTTCCTTCTAGATTTTTGCATGCTGATATTTTTAGTTACTAAAAATCAAAACTATGAAAGTAATAACAAAATTTAATGATAAATAAAATGTAACAACTGGAGTTTGAAAATGTGTTTCAATATAAGTTAAGGCAAATCATATTCAAAACAACTGTCTAAGGTAATGAAATCTGAGAATTAAATTTAGCAAGCAAATGAAAAAATAATTAACTCCAAAAAAATAATACTTTTCCCCATATTTCAGTTCTCTGTCTGTTTTTATCTTTGCCTCATTATCATTGTTCAATGTGATGTTTAATATTCAGGCAGCATCTATAATGAATTAATTTTTTTAAAAAATTAATTGCATATCAGCTGCTGACTAGATTTTTTATGTAAATCCTGGACTATTGATGACCTCAAAATTTACTGATTCGTGTGTCCTGTGACAATGGTGACAACTTTCAGCAAGCCCGACTCTTAGCAAGCAAACTGTACTCAGGAATATGTAAAATACAGCAACCTTCCAAAGATGTATCTAAAAATTTGGCAAAGCTGCTGCAAAGATCTGCAATATTCTGGGACAGAAGTAACAGATGGAATGTTTAATTCCAAAATAAGAATTTTTTGAAATGCTAGGGTGAACTAAGTATTGAATAAGTGATTTTAGTTTCAAAATTCAATGGTTTCTTCTTCATAGGCCCTGCCAAAAAGGTTTGCTTTGAGCACTTATGTTACTTTCAACAATATTATAAAAATTAAAAAAAAAAAAATCTAGGGGAAAGAAATAATTTGTTAACAAATAAAGTGTCTAAAGTTTTTCCACTAAAGTAAATATCCTGACTTGAACTTGCTTTCAGTGTTTATTTCCTTTTAGCAGCTTGAAACTATCCACCTAGTTGAATTTCTTCAACCATTAGCAGATGAAGAAGGTCGTCACTTACTGGAATTAATAATTATTGTTGTTTGAAAATATCATGATTATATTGTGTATAACACTGAATGAGTAGTTTGTCCTCTCATGGCAGGTTAGAGAGAGTGCAATATTTGCAGAACTAGAAATGAGTTTTATCCCACCTCAGGACCACTTACTTTGAATCTATAAGACCTAGGTTGGATTCTCTATGTTTTAATAATGTGTAGCAAACCAGTTTGGGATTGTTTGGTTTATTGAGTGACTCCCAATTGTGTTTTTCTCCTAAGTGAAAGGAAAATTAGTCTAACTGGTTTTGAGTTATAAGTCATTACTTCAAATATGAAGCTACTCTGTAAACACATTGATTGGCATCATAAATACTGTACACAAATCACAAGGTTCACAGGGTCCTGTGGCCCAAATGATGCTCTACAAAAGGGACAAGAAGAAAAATATTTCTACAGCTCAAGTAGGAGCTGAAAGTCAATGGAAAGTGTCAAACATGTTTAGCTATTGCAACTCAAGGAGGTAAGAGAAGAAAATACTGAAGTATGTGTTCTTCTTCAAACAATAACAACAGAGGGAAGCCGTGAACCTTCCATGACTCATATAGTCACGATGGATTCAGAGAAGTGAGCAGTGTGTTAAGTACCAAGGTGGTTATCAGCCCCTGCAGTCATCTTCTGCAGCCAGAAGAGTTGGGGCATTCTCAAGGATTTCCATATTTCTGTATGTTCCCTTTTCCTTTACAAGAAAGTCTGATTAGAACTGACAGTCAACCATCAACTGGAGCCAGGTTGAGGGGTGCAGAAAATTCAAGTAGCTTATTAGGTTCTTGATTTCTCTGAATTTCTCAGAGATTTTCTTGATGTCACCCACTATTTGCACACATGCATAGAATTATTCAACCATAGTGTAGTATTTTAGTTTAGACTACATGTGCTTTCTGGAGTTTTATTATATATCTACATTTTGCCAGTTTATCTTGGTGTTATCTGTCTCCATTTGCACATCTGTCGTCTCTAACTTGAATTTTCAATGTCTTTAGTCCAGGTACATTTGTTCTTGTCCTGTTTACAATATTAGTTTCTAACAAATAGTTCTGAAACACTAAAAGACAAGTTTGAAAGACTTCCTTATGGCATAAAGTTAAATATAGCAAACAAACTCAAATGTAAGAATCAAAGTACTTTTATGGCTTAATTGTCTCATTAAAGTTTGCTTTGAGCTGTGAAATTCTGACTTTCTGCAAATGTCTTTGAAGATGTTATTTTCATTAATCATGCAGCACCTTTTAATAGAATGAATTTATTAAGGGAATATTTGGCAGAGTAATAGATTTCATACTATGTAAAAATTAAATTTTGCTTAGTCAGCAACATCCATAAGTGCTGAGAGCACTTTATCTATGCCATAGATACTCAAATAAAGGAAAATGCAGATCTTTCAAATACCTTAGAATTTAGTGCAAGAACTTGATGCGAAACTTCCATCTGGAAATTACAAGACCAGATGGTTGTATAAATCCCACCAGAAAATATACATCTGTCACCTTTTGTTCTGATATAACTGGTTATGTTTGAAGAAGGATTTATTTAAGCGGCTCGGCACGTCATTTAGTGTGTCAATTGTATCAGCCTGTAGTCCTCAGCTCTCTTTGTACCAAGTCCTCTTTCATTTGTAGAATGTAGTGGAGGTAATCATTTCTCTAACTAGATGAAGGATGACTGTTTATTTAAATTGTTTTATGCAGAGGGGCAGATGAATATAATTAAGTAAAATTATTTAGTAAAGACTCTTGCTAACAAGTCTACCTAGCTTATAAATTTACATGTCATACCTCTTCTCCCCACCATGTACAGACACTATCTAGAAAAACTGCAGCAGGGTAATGAAAATAAGCAAATTTACTTTATGGATGTGTGCTGAGAGTTCTATTCTATTTCATTAATCCAAAAGAACAAAAAATACTTCTGAATCCAAAATTATCAAAATTTGAACTCATGCAAATATTTGATTTGACTGTCATCCTAAAAATCCTGTAAGCCAATACTTCAGAACAGGATCTCAACATTTATACTAGTGAGGAATTGTAGAAGACGTGTGGACTTTAATGTGGATTTTTTTTTTTTTTTTTTTTTTTTTA
>VWZG01008471.1:0-10327 GCA_013396735.1 Grallaria varia | reverse complement strand
TGGATTTCATTTCAGTGATACAAAAACAGAAATGTCAGTCAGAAATGTACAAAATAACTTCAAATCCAGAATGATTTGTTGAATAAGACTAGAGCTTACTTAAATTTACTCTTTCCTCCTTGAAATTTATACAAAAATAATTTCATCTTCAATATGAACTGTTTTGCTTTACATATCTGTTCCTACTACTGGGCCACATTAGCTGCTAGTGTACATATAAACTTACTTTTGCCCTTGAAAACAATTTTTACAGTAATTTTTCTGAAGAGGGCAGTTATTTATTGCGTTCACCGATAAAAAGTATCTCTGCCAGCAATTTTTCAGGGAGGTCTACTGGTTCTTGTTTTCTCCTAGTCCTTATCTAAACTAATGAGGATGGCACACCCTACTAATTTCATATGTGAGTTGTTTCCATGAAGAAAGGTGTCACTATGTAGCAAAACCTGGTCCCAATACACAAACTGTACTTGGTTTAAAGGTTAACATATTTCCCCCCCTTTATTAGTAGGTAATAATCAGCAACATAGAATCATTCAAAGATATACAAGGATTAATTTAATATTATTAGAAAATTAAGCCTGCGCATGGACCGAATGCTCCACGTTTTTAGTCAATGGTGACTGTGCTGTCTTTTGATCCATAACCACTAATTCATCAATATTACACAAGAATATTGAAATTTTTGTTTTAATTTTATTTCTCCCCAGGATAATTTTGGAGTGCAATAAGAAAAGAATGAACTGTCTCTCAAGATCAAAATCGTATGCTTAAATGCATTAGATGTCTAAAACTTCCCAAGGAACACTGGCACATCTGCCTAGTGGCTTGATTTTTAGAAGCAGCTGCTTACTAGGAACTAACAGTACACAATGGACTGTACATAATGAAAGTAAATTATGTAATAAGTACGTGAATTGTTAAGTTTATTTTCACAAATAGATTTAAAGTATAAAAATTTTTGTTTATTACTGCAAGATCCTCCTATCCTCCTCTTTCAGTACAATAACAGCTCTTCTACTGAATGGCACAGAGTATTTAATGATAGAAGTCTTAACCTGCAAACAGAGCCAAAGCTTTCAAATTATCTCTGTACTTATTTCATTTGTTCTAATCTGATGAAAATTAAAAAAATCAATTTCAAATACATTGCACTAATCAGAAAAAAATGAATGAGTAAGTACTTAGAAAATTAAGCTGAAATCTATTATTTTCAAGAAATTAGTGGAACATGAAATTATAAACAATGTTCATCTGAAGATGTTTATTAGTAAATCAAAGAGTTCAAATGAACAAGTTTCATTCAGTGCCTACTGAAAGAAGACCTTTTCCTTGCTTGATTGGTGTTTATTATTGTTGGTTTTTTTAATTAAAATGTTTGAGATGTTCTTGCTAGCCAAAGGCTTCACACTTTGTTCAGCCAGAATGATGAAACAACCTGCTTTGTCCTGCAACCCTGCCAATTGGAACACAGTGATAGGGAGCAATAGTTCATTTTTGGTCTTTCTGAGAGAGTCAATATCATCATTTCCCTGCAACATTTTCATCTTGTTCNTGCCCTAAACTAAGACACACTTTCACTCTGTTTTTATAGTTATTGAGTGTTGTTTTTCTTCTTCAGTCAGAAGAGAAGCAAATAATATTTTGAAAAATTTAATATGACTAGATTGATTGTTTTATCATTAATAATAATGATAATTTAAAAATACTTAAAAGGACACTATTAAACACAGTTAGCTGAAGAGATTGATAGGTCCTGGAAAGATCCTGGATGGCTCAGTTTCTCTAGAGTTGTATGCATGCATTTACCTACTCACAAGTTCTCAGATTCTCACTCATGAAAAGAAAAAAACAAATACAAGTTATTTGTACTTCAATTTTCATGACCCATACCTCAAATGTGGTTTATCAAATACAACCTGCCAAGGACAGTCAAATAGAATTTCCTTGTTAGCACTAAAATTTCCAGACAAGTTATCTTTTTGTCTCACAGAGCCTAATATTTTAAAGGTTCATTTTATTTTAAAAAGGATTTTTCCTAATAGTGGAAAAGATTATGTGACAAGAGATTCTGGACAGCCTAATGGATCGTAATGGAAGGCTATTTGTATATTTTAAGTATTATTTTTATCTAGTTATTGGAGAATTGGGCATGTAAACAAAGATATGTATTCAGATGATTCGCTAATCAAAGCAAACTCTGCCACTTCAGACAAATTGTTATGCTCTCTGAAGTATGCTTTCAAGCATGTAGGAAAATTGCTCCTGAAGACATGTACATCAGATTGTAAGATAGTTTCTGAGAGTAAGTGTGGATGTTTCATGACTGAAGAGGAAAACATTGAATAGATGAAAAATTAAAAATTTATTTTTGTTCATTTCTTAAAACAATTGGCTGCATGTAATACAGCTTTTGTCTTGCTTTAGGAAAGAAGATTTCCCAAAATTTGAGAGTTTTAGATGTATCAATGTAAGGGACCAAAAGGTATGCGGAGTTTTGTATTGTCCATTTGTGGAGGTTACTAGTTTGGAGTTAAGTAATTCAAATGTCATAAGAGCATTATGTACAGATGTTTGATGCAACTACAACCAGGCAGCAGTTCCAGTATCTTGCTGTTGTTTCATTAATCATGGTTTTTCCTTCTGCCCTAGTAAAAGAGCACAAGAAAACAACGTGGCCATGAAATTCTGCTTTCATGAGTTTTGGATAGAGATTCCTGAATACAGGACTTATTGAAATTTAATGTCATATTCATAAACTTGTACTTTGTCCATTTATACTCAAACGTAAACAAATTTTAATGAATTTATGGTATATGCTTCTCCGTTATGTGTAGTATGCACACGTAGTGTTTAGGAAAAGTAATATTGCTGTACTTTGAGTGATTTCTTATGGACCTTGGAATTTTCTAAGTCAGATAATTTCCCTACTTCTTTTCTATACTAAAATTAGCTCTGGCTAGAGTCAGTCTTTATTTTCAGTAAAAATCAATAAACAGCCTCCAAACCCTAACACCTGTGGAATTTTACTAGGACTAAATGACTGAGGATAATATGGATCTGGCTCTCAGTTTTATATTGACATCTAAGATAGATTTATACTGTTGTGGGCTAAGTGAAAATTAACATTTAACATACTCTGAAGAAGACAGAATTTTTCACTGCATTAGTTTTAGAATTCCATTGTTGTTTGATAGTCATAATAAACAGTCAAAAACTACTTATGGTTAATGAATAAGAAAAGTAGTTTTCTCATATTTCTTATATAACCTCCTTCCTAAGATTATGCTCTATGGTGAACTTGCCACTGGCTGTTGCAAGAGAGGAGCCCCGAAGAGGAGATACAAGGACTCCCTGAAACAATATCTCAGCCTTGGCCATATTGACTGCCATCAGTGGTCCACTTTGGCCTCCAATCAGGGGGCATGGAGACACACCATCCATAAGGTTGCTGAGTCCTTTGAGAATGCACACAGAATCAGTCTCAAGGAGAAAAGACAACGCAGAAAGAACCGTGCCTCGCCAACACCACCTATGGAGACTTTCTGCTGTGCCTTTTACAACTGGACTTGCTTATCTCGCATCGGCCTCTTTAGCCATCAGCGTGCTTGCAGCAAGCATGGGTAGAGCCCTTCCCAAATCTTCACTCACGAAACCTAGCCATGATGAGGATGATGATGATGATGATGGTATATTTAAAATGTAGTTCTTTCTGGGTTCAATCAACACTGACTGGGAAAACAGTATCTAAGTACATTGAAACTATCTTGAGATGATTGAAATCCCTGTAAATTTCATGGCTGTTAGAGTTTACTAACCTGCCAGTATTCCTGGTCTAAATATGTGGAGTTTGTAGGCTTTGTCATCTGTCATAAATTGTCAAACTTGGTGTCTGAAGATTCATTGATAAATACTTTTGTTATACTTTGAGCAAATATTAAATAAGCATAGTTCTATCTAGTTACTTATCTATTCTTTTTTTTATGAACATCGTGAACAAAGGCTGAATGTCGTTATTGTATTGGTACATTTATTATATGTGCCAGCTTCTGTGAACACTGCTGATTTTACAAGGTCTTCTTGTGCCAAGCTACTTTGTCATTTCCAAATAATTTTGAACTTCAGCAACTTGTGAACACTAACTCTGGTCTCCTGCATTCTGAAAAGCTGCTGCCAGCTTAAACTCATCAGTGATAATATTTAGGACACTGAAGTATATTCTGAAGTTAGGAAATCAGTCCTAATGCAAAGTCTTGTGTTGGTTATACATGCCTTTCTTTTTGTGAATTTATCATCATGCTGGGCAGTATCTGTTTACACAGAGTCTACCTTTTAACTATCTATTGCTTCTCATAAGTAACTTATATGAGTGTTGATTAAATCAAGCATTCCTCTTCAGTAGTCAGTTATACGTTATCGGAACTATAAATATATATTAAAATTTATTATTTTGAGCTTTTTCCAGAAAATTTTTTCAGTGGTCTTCCTGTGTTTAAACAGCTGTGTTTCCTGTTCATACAAAAGTAAAGCAAGTTCAGGGTAATGCATTGATTCCCAAGAGTCAGAGAATGAAAGGTTGATATGGGTATGTTATATAAAACAGTTTGTATCAGTGAAGTAAGACATAATGTCTCTGTTTTTCAAACACACTCTCTTTTTCAGTTACAGTCAAATGAAAGTCATAGTAAAAAATCTGCAAGGTGGTTGGTCTCTTTCCAACAAATGAAAGTTAATACTAATGCAACTGTTCTCTGAGTTGACCTGAAGTTGCAACTGAATCTCAGTCTCTAGTTACCATTTCCTTTTTTACATAGGCAACTTGTGATGTTTCTTTTCAGATATGTTATTGACTTTGACTTTAATTTGGCCTTCATAATTCTGTTCTTCAGATCCAGTGATGGGCTTATCTAGTGGCAGCCAGCATTCAGAGAATATGTTGCAGTAAAAACGTATTCTGTGTTTCATATTGACAAAACATTGCTTCTGTCATATCAGGTTGCTAATTTGTGTGGTCTGTACACACTTCTTCCTCACTAAATGATGGTCAAAAGTAGATTGCCCAGCAGAGAGGACAGTACCCCTGAGAGCTGTGTGAAGTGGTGTCTGCTGCTGCATTATTTAAAAAGCTCAGAAATTATTTTGTACTGTGCAAAGATAATTTCTGCTAGCCATAGAGAAACATGTAAAATCAAGAAACAGAAAAGACTAAAGGCAAACAAAGGAAGGCAAACTCTAATAGCTGTTTCGATGGATTCCAAAACATAAAATGCATGTGGCATACAATAATGACTTCATCGTTAACAGGCTGTGCTCACCGTTAAGATGCTGTTGGGTTGTAGCTGAGGGAAAAAGGCGTCGCTGAGTGATGTTTAAAACTTTTCAGTTTGTTGCTGAAGTGAAGATCATTCACAGCTGCAATTAAGCCACTTCTGAAATAAGAATGTTGTGTATACACAGGTCAACAACTTCAAGACTGTGCAGTGGATTTTTTAGGTGAGGTGCAGCGTGTGTGGAACTGGCCCCACCCTTTAGTCCTAAGGTTCATCTGCCAGGGCCTAGCAAGCTTGGACAGTGGCAGCGAAGTCCTCAGGATGTAGGTTTAGTTAGAGTATTCTTCTCTTAGATGGAAGGTCTTACAGGGCTAAGCGAGCTCCATCTGCCCGGGTTTGGAGTTAGAGTTGTCCTTCTCCTAGGATGGTTGTCGGGAGGCTGGTGAGCCCATCCTGCCCATGGACACACTTTGTCTGACCCTTCAGCTGAGACCTGACTAGCATGGGAGACCGTACTGGAGGCACAACCACCACCAGCATAGCTCAGTTTTAATCTTTTCTCTACCCTGTTTCCCTCCACTTTCTAAGATAAACAAGCTGCAAGCTTGTTTTGGGCATGGTAACAGGATTCTGTGGAAAGAAAATGAACACTAGAGGAAAGAAGACTACACTAGCATGTAGTTATAAGGTATGTGCTGCTGAAAGTTCCTCTATAGTTTATTTTTGTCTTTGCACTGTTATAATGCAAATTACTTGCAGTGAGGATTGTGGAAGTTTTCTTGCAACACTCTATGGTGGAAGGGCAGTATCGAACATGAATCTATGGAAGAAAGTCTGTGAAGATTTACCATAATCACGAATAAACAAATAGAAAATCAGGGGAGCTTGACTTCATCCTGCTTGTCACTTTTATTGAATTAAATTCCCATTTTGATGCTGATGCACCTGTTTTTGATAATTCTTTTTGGTTTTTTTTCTACTGTAAAAAATTAGCTTATTCTAATATATCAAGCCCAGTCCTCTCCATGAATTTATAATCTTGAAAAATAGAAGATGATACTAACAGATACTATTTTTCATATGATCCAGCAGCTGCACACATTTTATTCCCCACACATATATGTTCTCTGTTATGTTTTCTTAAGGAGTCAGTTTTGGCATCAGTGGTCTCAGAGAGCTACTGACTGCAGCCTTGTCCCTCAGTATTTTTCTAGTTGTGAGAACAAAAAAACCCTTCTATTCTAAGATACAAAGCCTTAACATGTTGTAATTGATGTGAAACTCACATAGCATTAAAAAAAAAAAAAAAAATCAACAGGTCTCTGTACCTCTTAAGTTTTATTTGCTTTCCTTAAGTTATGCATAAGGCACTATAAAACCCTCCTATGTGTATTATATGCAAGTCATAGGAATTAAGTGGACCTTGAATTCTCCATGCATCTTTGTACACCTAAAAGCATCAGCTTTCAAAGCTCACTTGCATGAAATGTCTCAAAGATCACAGGCCTCAGCTGTTTCTCTTTTCTTTATATATGTATCTCCTCAGAGCTGCATGCATGCAGTTTGTTGAGAAAGGACTTTTTTTTTATGATTAAGAATTATTTCTACTTAAGACAGTTAATTGTCCATCCTGCTTGACTGCATTTGAAAGTTAATCTAAGTAATAACTGTGTTTCTTATTGGATCTTTGGCTACATACAATTCCTGTTTGCTTAAATTTACTACAATGAGACATAGACACATCACTGTTCATTTTGTTACTCAAAGCTTTGTCCTTCTCTATCAAGAGACCTCCTTGCTGTATTTATACAAGTGTCTTTTTTAAACAATTGGCTGTCAAAGTCAAATATTAAACAATCAAAACCAAGCAAGCAACCCAAAATCCCAAACCCAAAACAACACAAAACTGAAACCACTCCAACAAATCCCCTAGCATTATGGCTGCTTGTGAAAAGAAAAATCCCCAGACGTCTACACAACAGAATCTAGTTATGACAAGAACTTTTTCATCATGTTGTGTTTCACTGTGGAAACGTCTGCTCTGTTCTGCCTGGAAGCTTCGTTGATGTAGCACAGTGCAGAGAGCAAACTGAGCCTCTGCCTATTTCATCACTAAGAAGGGCAGATTAGAAAACACTGGTTTGAATTTGAACATCTGAAAAAATATTTGTCTGTTACAGTTTGAGTTAACCTCAGAAAGCTTTCCATTTATTTGGCATCTCATAAAACAATTGCTTATTTGTTTAAATGAATTAAATTTCTTTCTGTTTTAGGAGGTATGTGACCATGTCTGCTTTGTAGTTTTGACTTGTATTTCTGTGATTTGGAGGTCTGAAAAACTACAGTTAAAAAATACCAATGTCACTTTTATTTGGATGTTTTCCTTCTGCAAATTATACAGTTTCCAGAAAGCTGGAAATGGAACATTGTCCAGTCTGCAAAGATGATAATAGTGCAGAAACATCAGCAAAGTTGAATATTACACTTCTTAAAATCAGTAAGATCTGCAGCTACTTGTTGGAGGACATAACTTCCCAATTTATTTATGTGCTAAGCACATAAAAGTACTGCTGATTGTGAAATGTGCACTAAAATATTTGATTTGAATATGCATTCTGTCTGAATATTTTCACGATGATGGGGATCTGCTACATAATTATCTTTTGATATAGCTTAGAATTAAGGATAAGAGAGAAATTTAATTAAAGAATGTTCCTAAAAGTCCTTTACAATTCAATATATCTTCCATTCTGATATTAGAACATCATCTATATTAATTTAATAAGTTGAGCTTTGAATTTTCTTTCAACTTTTTCATGCTGGTCAAGAAAACAGGAAGAAAAGATAGAGACATGGTTAAATTTTTAACTTCAGTGTCCAAGCAGCAATTGAAAGTTCTTTTTGAAATTCAAACATATTTTAGTAGGGTTTTCTTTAAATTGCACTGTTCTAAAAAAGAGCTCTAGAAAAGAAGAATGTATGTGACCTGCACTTTTTTCTTTCCTTTTTTTTTTCTTTGTACTTTGCTATTATGAAAAGCAGTTTGATTTCATTTCGTAAAACTCTCTTCTGAATCCACATTAACTTTATGATTTTTTATTTCTATCAGAGACAAAACAGCACAGTAGCAAAGTTCCTTGAGAGGTAATAGTGAGACATATAAAGTCCATCTCAGAGATCTTGTCCTTCTTTGTCCTATATTCAAAAGAGCATAGAGAGTACATAGGTAGGACAAATCTTGTGTGAAAATGCATTGGCATAAGCAGGTTTTTTTCTTTCATATGCATGTGCACATGCTGTTCACACAGAGCAAAAATTTGTTTGTCCAATCCATATTCACAACACTGAAGCAGAGACCCTAACAAGTGTCTTCTATGCTATTGTGACTGTGTATATACCAGATTTTGAGACAGTCTTCCAACACATGTACTCATTAACTCTGTGCAAGATGGGATTTTCAGTATCTTTACAAAGTTTATTATGGATGTCAGGGTTAGCTAAGACAATCTAACAGCACTGTGCCCTTTATTACTATAAAGGTCAAGGTGGTATACTACAGGAGGTGTATGATTTTAGAGGTTGTGATGTGCTTTCAAAAATCTGGAAAAGCTACACCTTTGAAATTCAATATATCACATTCCCTAAAGTACTAACCCCTATTAACCCTCTGACTGTAGCTAAAATTGAAAGTTATTCTCAGCCTTGACGGTTTAGTACTGAAAGCTGTTTATTTGACTTAAAGGAAGGATCTGTGCACCCGAGTTCTTCCCTGTTTCCCCAATATTGTATTGGTTGGTCTAAAAGGAGGTGTATTACTTCTGTTACAACAGTGTTTTTATTATAACCATAGTACACAACTCCTACAATATATGAAGTTTATTGTAAAGGATGAGCTTTATTTTGCAAGTCACAGCGTGTCAGCAGTATCTAGACATTAATATCTGCATGCCTAAATAGACTTTTTACAGAGCTTCAGAGGCCCAAAACCTTTTAAAAACTATCGCACTAAACTCAATGCACCTTAAATGATAAAACCTATGGTGCTTTCCTACTTAATTTACTTTCTAATCTTTTATGACCACTTGATTACTACAGTAGATTACTTTGTAAAGGTACATTTAACGTACGTAATCTAATGAACACAAATATTCATGCACATGCACATGCTAGATCATTAAACTGAATTCACAAAATATTCACAAAGGTATGCTTATTCACAAAAAATCCACTTGTTTTTCAGGATCAGCAGATAATCAGAAATGCGCATAAAAATCTGTACTTACATACAACTAACATAACAATGCAAATATTGCAATCAGAATGAAAAATGTGAAAAACCACCTCCCTGCTGAACCATGCTAAAGAATTCATGTCAAAGCTAATGCATATATCTCTATAAAGATACAGCACAGCTCGATCATCAGGCATAATATTTTAGAAAGTTATTGAGTTCTCTGAATTTGGGGTTTTTTGGGATTTTTTTTAATGGCACTGCAGGGTATGTTATGAAACAGACCAAGTTTTTAAAGTTTGTATTGAAAATACTCAATTCTGCTGTTTAATACTCAATTCTGCTGTTTTTTATAGCCTATTAGGTCATTTGGAGAATATTCAATCGCAATAATGTAACACTGTATATATCTGCTTAACCAATGTGTTCAGCTGAGTTAGATGCTTTCACAGGTATGACATCTTAAACATGTTAGAGATATATTTATTAATCTCAAATCCCACCTACTATGGAAAAGGAGAAATGCAGTATACCTCAACGAATTATTTTTTGTAAGAAGTATAAAGATTAATGTAGGTGGTTTGAGCATTTTCTTTTGAGAATTTTGGAGTTTTGTTCTTGGTTGGTTGTGTTCTATAGTTGAGGTATTTGTTTATGGATGCCCTCTTCTGTAATTATAAGAATTTTTAACTGAAGATAGAATTCTTCCAAATAAAGCCTACTGTGAGTGGAACATAAATGATATGTATACCTTTGACTGGTTTTGTGGATATCTTATTTAAAAAAAAAGAAAATAGGAAAAAGAAAAAGACAAAGACAAAGACAAAGA
>VWZG01008460.1:67889-81979 GCA_013396735.1 Grallaria varia | reverse complement strand
GAAAACAAAAACAACACCTGTAACATCTATATACAAACACTAAATTTAGGATAAAAGAAAAGCCTAGTTAACATTAGCTGTTAAGAAAATATGTGGGTTTTCTGCTTACTTTATTTATTCTCTTTTATATAGTTCCTAGAGTTATTAAAAATAATCTTAAATCTCAATACATCTTTATAATTTTAAATAAAATAGTCTTAATTGTTTTATTTAAAATAATCTTAATTTATTTCACAGGCCACAGTCCAAGTTGAGTGAAACATTGAGGGAAACTCCTCATCTCACTAACTCAAGAATTTTTCTTCTTAAGATGTGAAATGCTTAAGAGAACATTAAAAGCAGTTCAATAAGTACATTTCACTAAAATCAGTCTGTTAATTGTATGAGTTCCTCTGATAATATGATTTTTGTGTTGTGATGAGTTATTCACAGAGACTAAATTTAATCTGGTTTCTTGAGGCTCTTTTTACTAGTAGTAAAATGAGACACATTATTTTAGAGGACAAATTAGGGCACACAAATCACCTCTTAGTAAAGCCTTTCCATTTCTCTATGTATAGGGGAAACCCAGGGAGACAAATCTCCTGGGCAGATATGGAGACCACTAAAATCAGAGGAGTTTGGAAATTTGAACAATTTTTGAATTAAGTAATTTTCTTTCCATATGGTTTAAGCAAGATAACATGCTATAGTAAAAAGAATGAATATCACTAAATCATATTAATGCAGAACAAAAGATGTTAAGAACTATCACTTCAAATTTAATATCTCTTTTTAAATTAAGTCTATCATCTTCTGAAGGAAAGTAAGAAGATGTTTTAATAATTCAAGAACTCAGTTATTCAGAGGCGCTCAAACTATTTGACTGCTAACTCACTGATGACAAGGATGTCTGTACTTCTCTTTTTTCATCTCCTGCTTTTTGCCCTGCCTTGACAAGTCCATATATTATTTTGTTCAAAAACATACTGTGAATTTGAAAACTACCGATCCCAAATTCTTTCTTACTGACAGAACATAAGTTTGTTTGGGATGATAATTAAGACAAAAATTAACAATCAATTTTAGCTGCTTAAAATTCCTAATTTTTTCTGCACATACAGCCTGTGGTTACAGTTCCAACCAGGGGCAGGCAGGGGAGGGGGAAATAAAAGAAGGTACACTTGCAAATATTTACCTGATATATATAGGACCTTAACTTGGTGTATGTACCACCCTGCTACTGAATTAACCCCCAAATTTCTAAAAAAAAAAAAAAAAAAAAAAAAAAAAAAAAAAAAAGCCCAAANATATATATACACATTTATATACTTTTGAGGTGTCCCAAGTCAGAACCTCCAAACATAAGAATAATTCTATGACATTATGGCAACTGATTAATTAGAAAAAAAATAAGACCAATTATTCATATTTCTTAAAAAAAATCAGTATTATTCTTGAAATGACTTATTTTTTTTTTAAATTTGAGAAAACTAATGAATAGAAATGGAATGTCCATTTCACAATGTGGAAACAAAGATTTCTCTCAAGTAGATGTCCCCAACAGAGAAACTTAAGGCAAGAAATATCATTATGATAACAAAAAATATAGATTCTTAAATTGAATAACTACTGTGTCCAGTAAGAAAAATATTGCATATTCATGTTCACCTTTGATTTTATGCCATTATCAGACGTCAGCATCTTACAGTGAAAGTAATTTTCACAGGATTGAGATATTTGGCGAACTTACTTTTCATTAAGCAAAAATCAGTTAATAACCTAACTTTACGAAGAGCAACATATTTTAGACAGCTTGGAAAATCTCCACTCTGTTAATTAACAATACTGAAACTTTTAGCTAGACCTTCCCATAGCGAAGCAGATCCACCTTTAACGTTCAGTGGCACCAGCCATGATGCAAATTTTGGTAGTGTGAACGCATGGAAGACACTATGTCAATATATGACATTACTGTATGCAAAAGTGAAATATTACACTAAATACACTAAGGCTTGTAGGGTAAAGGAAGATTAATAATTTCATAAGTTTTCAAAGCAGCCCACTGCTGAATGTTTCAAGATCTGGGAAGTGGACATAATCACTGGGAAGCCTTCAGAAATATTTACACAGTTGAAAACAGTGAATATATCCATTCATGGTAGTGTTTGGAGATGCACAACATATGTGTTGAATAAACGCAGACTCTTGTAACATTTAAATCTACAGAATTAAGGGTAAAACATGATACTTTTGCAAGAATTCCTTTGTAGGCAATACATCAAAATACCTGTTTTGAATCGATGTCTGAATTCAGGGCCTCACAACATCCTGGAGCATCCTGGAGTGAATCCTTGGAACTTCCCACATGAGAAGTGGGACCTAGCAAGCACACTGACATGAAGAGTCAGCCCCTGCTGCTCAAGACACACTTTAGATTTAACACTTCACAAAGGCAGAACAGGGAGAGGAAGGAGTGCTTCTGAAAGTTTCTTACTGCCCCAGAGATCATACTATGCTGGTCTCTGTCCTGCTACTGTACCACTGTGCCCTGAGCACAGATCCTGTATTGGATCTGTCTGTTATGTCCCACACAGTGGGGCCTGTGTAAAGCCCAGACATTCACATCAAGTCCAAGCAGCCTTTGCTGCTGCTTCTGAGTGTAAGGGAAGGGGAGTCCTTGCCATGGTCCTCAACTGTCCTTGTGGGCAAAAAGGTACAAATCACAAAGCATTTACAGGTACCGCTTTGTCTCCATCTGAAAGATACTCCCAAAGGTGTAACGTATTGTAGCGCAGAATAGGAAATTGCCCTCTAGAATGCACTGCAGGGTTAGTTCTTTCCTCTGCATGTATACTTATTTCTTCTGCCTCAAAGGAAACACTGTCAAAATTAGAGCCTTTATAGGCAAACATCTACTCAGAGGTCAAGAACTGACAGTTCCCAGGCCCTAGCTGCCCCTAGAGCTAGTTTTTGTTTGTATGGCAGACTTTCAATAAAATGGCCGGTCAGACAGACGCACATAAGACAAAATGACAACTATGAGAAACTTTAGACTTGAAGACCTTTCTGTCACTTAGTGTTTGAGATGTAATTTTTTTGCACGTATGTTGGTATCATCAAAAGAAAGGATACAACAAGTAAAATACTTAATGAAATAAGCAAATATTTCAAGATGCAGGTCCCCCTAATTTGATAGCATTGGTTTCAAAAAAGGACTAAACCCCAAAGAGAAACTTTAAGCTAGTTTTCCCCTTTCAAAGCCCAAAAGAAATAAATGTAGTATTATGCAAACTTCATGAACTAAAGAACAATGCCAAGACATATCCTTTAACATTAACTGTTAATGATGTTATGTAAAATATTCTTACATAAGGTTAAATATCTTCACTATTTCATAATAGGGAATTCTGAGATGGGCTAATGGCTACTTGAGGCAAAGGGACGTCAATGTCAGAAGCACAATTAAAATTTCACAGCTTTACAGATCCTAGTCCTACACTATTAGCTCACACTTATATATAAGATGTCAAGAGCAAAATGACACCCTACTGCCATTTATTAATATAAAAGCCTTCCAAAGTAGTGCAGTTGGTTTGTAATATCATCTACATATCAAAGTGACCTAAATCACACTGTAATGCTCAGTTCTACAGAGAACCATTAATGTTATCAAGAATCAAGGCTTAAACCTTTGGTACTGCTTGACAAACAATAAACATGGTGGAAGGGATTCAATCAAAAATTATTTGTATAATGAAACAGAAACTATAACTTACTGCTTCAAAATATTGTAGGGAGCATAAACTAGGACAGAGAGCTAGTGACACAACTACCAAAGTAACTGATAAGCAGCTTCCCTCAAAATGATGCATATGAAGAACATCAATGCATAACAGCAGGACCTAAATAATAAATAATAATAATAATGCTGTAGACTTGGGGGAAAAAAAGCATGCTACAGTCTTCTAGTTTTCCAGAAGTGTCAAACAAGCACCTTGGAAAGGTATGAGTGTCTTTCCAATTATTGAGGAGATGAAGAAAATGAGTTCTTTAGATACTGGAAGGAATTCAGCAGTCTATACTCTTAGTTCTGGCACCAATATCAAGCTGTATCTTGTTGATCTTCAATTGAATGTCTATGTCCAGACTGAGAAATGAACTGATATGCTTTAACTTCTACAGAATACATTTATATGCTGTCAATAAGTAATCCAACATGCTCTTGATTGATTAAAAGTTGAAAAATTGCAATGTAAAAGTGACACTTTCTCCTACTATATTTTCTTTTTTTGGAACATTTGTCAAGTAAACTGACTACTACGTAAATAGAAGAACACCCTTTTGTTTAGGCTTCTATCTGTTGTGTACATTTAATACCTATGCCATTCATAGAAAACAGCACATACAGAGGGATTATATGTATAAGCATGCATATATATGCACATATGCATGTGAATATGCATGTATTTAACACTTTTAGTGTTCCCTAGTGATTTATCAGTTTCATGGGCTTTTACTTATGGTTCTAAGAAACATCAGAAAAGAAGAGAGAGATCTGCCATTCCTTTCAACTACCTTGTCCCCTCTTTCTATCAATAAGTAATACTACATAGTTCCTTTAAAAATTGAAAAATACTTACATTTGAAGTACGCGAAGACTAGAAGAGGTAAAAAACACATGGTAAAAAAAAAAAGGAAGTACATAGTTTTTTCTTAATTTACAAATCTATACATTAATGCAATAAATGAAAACTAAAACCCACATATTTTCAGTATAGAACTGAAAAAATCCCATATGCTCAAAACATATCTATTAGTGCATGCAGTGATATTAATATGAAAATATTGGTCCAAGCATATCTCTTCTGCTGTGCTCTTTTTTTTCTTTTCAGGTAAAATAAAAAAGACCATGTTCTATGTGAAAACCTCATGACAGAAAAAACTAATTTGAGTGGGTCTGAGTGATGGTAAGGTTGATAGTAGAGTGCAAATAGAAATAGAGTTTATTAATAAAGCAAACAACTCTGTTAGTATACTTATGATACAGCTGTTTTCTTTGGCAATAATCTCTTACCCCTGCTTCATTACTTATTGAAGGGGACTGGCTTACCATCAATTTAAAGTAAATAGTGTATTTGTTCCTAGAGTGTTTTAAGTGATCTAGAGATTCTAAATATTTTTCAAGTCAGCTAATGCATATACTTTTGCTTCCTAAAATTAAAAAAAAAAAAAAAATGAAAATGAACCACCAGTGCACTTAACCCCATTAAATAACTATTCTTTGGCTGTATCTTGTATTAATTAGGATTTTGATTCACTTTCACAAAAAATAGCTTTGATAGATACAACCAGTTAAGCAAACTAGGAAATAACAGAAAATGTGTTTTTTTCAAAAGAACACTAACTGTGAAAAGAGTCCTTTTTTTGTTATCTCAAACATTATTTCATTTTCACATGCATTCTGTTTTCAGCTGCAGTGAAACGAGACAAAATCATACACTTGGTTTCTCTTTGGTCTTTTTTTTCCTAGTACAAAGTTATAGCAGTCAGGACTACAGTAAAGCCTGTTTGGATAACTTGTTATGTAGAGTACTCATTTGCAATGAACAGATTTTGTCCAGCAGCATGCTACTTCTTTTAATACACTATTAAGGGGGTGCTCATGTCTAGAGTCAATTAATCATGAAATTCCTGATTCTTAAGACATAACAGAAAATTTTAGTCAACTAAGCAAACTGTCTGTATCTCACAGAATCACAGAATGTGCTGAGTTGCAAGGAATCCACATGGATCATCGAATCCAACTCAGCCCTTCACAGAAGACACCCAAGAATCACACCATGTGCCTGAGAGAATTGCCCAAACGCTTCTTGAACTCTGTCAGGCTTGGTGCTGTGGCCACTTCCCTGGGGGAGCCTGTTCAGTGCCCAACCACCCTCTGGGTGAAGGACCTTTTTTTAATTTCCGATCTAAACCTCCCCTGACACAGCTTCAGATCATTCCCTCAGGTCCTGTCACTGGTCACAGCAGAGAAGAGATCAATATCTGCCCCTCTTCTTCCCCTCACAAGGCAGTTGTAGATTGTGATGAGGTTTCTCCTCAGTCTCCTCTTCCCCAGGCTGAAAAGACCAAGTGACCTCAGCTGCTCTCATATGGCCTCCCCTCAAGGTCCTTCATGCTCTCTAATGGCTTAATAATTTTCTTATATTGTGGCATCCAAAACTGCACACAATATTCACGGTGCAGCCGCCCCAGTGCAGAGCGGGACAATCCCCTCCCTCGACCGGCTGGCGATGCTTTGCCTGATGCCCCCCAGGACACGGTTGGCCCTCCTGGCGGCCAGGGCACTGCTGACTCAGATTCAACTTGCCGTTGACCAGGACCTCCAGGTCCCTTTCTGCGGCACTGCTTTCCAGCATCTCATTCCCCAGTCTGTCCGTACATCCAGTGTTGCCTCATTCCAGGTGCTGGATTCAGCATTTCTCCTTGTTGAACTTCATATGGTTGCCCAGCCTTCTAATTTGTTGAGGAGGTCTCTCTGCAGGGCCTTCCTGCCTTCAAGGGAGCTTCTCTCAAGAAAGTTCCCCATACTTAACATGTATCTCTTTTCTGATATTATATAATAATAATGATTTTACTTTTTTTTTTTTTTTTTACATACATGCTGGGTCCTGTCTGCCAGTTTCATGAAGGCAATTTAGCTCAAAAATTTACTCTGAGTTTTCAACTGCTAAACAATATTAGCATGTAATAAATAAGCAATAACAATATCCAATTAAAATCTATAATAAAATAAATACAACAAAATTAGCAATGTCTTCTTGTAACCTTCAGTTGCATCCTTCTCAAATGAAAACTCTTTATTACATGACTCCCTTCACATCTTGGCACAACCCTGAAGACATGATCATCCTGTTCTTGCCTAACTAGTTAGTTATTTAGTTTCACTACAGATTGGCCTGGAGAGCTTTTTGAAAGAACGTTCAGAGCTCCCCATCTTGGCCTATACAGGTAAAAATCTTACAAATAGCTCCATCTCCAAATGGCTCAAAACCAGTTAAGAAAGAACCAAAGATACCTTTTCCTTGCCCTCTAATTCAGGCACCCTAACAGAATACGTTCGGTATCAGAAGTTTAACACTGGAATGATCATATTTGACTTGTATTCTGTATGTCATTTGGGAAAAGGTTAAACTAATTCTATCTTCTGTCCATCAATAAATTTTCAGAAAATTAGAAATAAACTTTGATTGAGCCCAAAACTACAGACCCATTTCTTTCACTGCTGAGAACACAGGTGATACACAGAAAGGATTTTGATAGTCTCGACTCAATAAATTAGTTGCTTCAAATCTTGCAAACAAACAGAAACAAACAAACAAAAAATCCCAATCAATCAACCAACCAACCAAACATATAAGATTAAAAAAAAATCATAGGAGACCTTTTCTAGCTGAAACTCCTAGCTCAGAAAATTCAAACCTGGTCTTCTTAGCCCCCTAACCCACTCTGCTTCCTCAGTCCATGTTGCTAAGTATGGTCATAGTGAGAGAAGAAATATATTACAAAACTTACCAGCACATGGGAAGCAGGCTCAATAGACACATTTTCATGTGAAAGAGTAGAAGACGATGGTTCCCAACCCTATAACATTTCCTGACTTACAGACTGACTTCCCTGCAACAAAGAAAATGAAGTCTCACACACCTTTTTAAGAATTGGTCAAGACCACTGTGTTCTCAGGTTTTATTGCTACTTACTGTATTTTCAGATATAAAAACCAGACTTCATGGATGGGAAATTAATATTTGAACAGCAGATATTTCAATAAGTAACTCTGGTGGCAAGGAGTGTTCTGGCAAAGAATGGACAAAACCACTTATGCTATCCAACTTATGCAGTATTGTGTCACTCAGAGCAATTTTGCTCTCTTAGGAAAGCTTACATATTAGAAACATTTATAGAATGTTGTTTCCTTTTTATGTTTCATGAAAGAAATTCTTGAGAAAAATAGAATTATGATATTAAAAAAAAAAAGGCAATTTACAGCTCCTCTTGACATTACAGTCGGTGGGTATACCTATATCACGCTTGCAAAAGAGGAAAAACACCCATCAGCTTTCTGAACTGAGGGCTGTTATCAGTCTCTGTGTTAGCTAACAGTCACCAGTTCCTTGAGGCCAGATTTATGAATATTTAATACTAAACAGAAGTGCTAATTGTGTTGAGAAACACAGAATTGGACAAATATATTCTGCATAGCCATTATAGGAACATAAAACATATTATAATTGGGGAGCTTCAAGTGCTTGAAGGGAGAAATACAATAAAAAGGGCCAATTAATTTTATCAAACGCAGGAAAAATACAAACAAAAATGGTGACTGCTTAGAGTGAATTTTTTTTTTTTTTTTTCAAAAAGTGCTTTCTTTGTATCATGTCCCTAGGAGTCCAGGACTGTTCTAGGACAGGAAGACCTTTCATCATCCGTGTCTTCAACAGTGAGAGAAGTCTGGTAGCCACGTACCACTGAGCCACCTAGATCCCCAGCCCTTGTAAATAATGACAAGACGCCATTGAATCATCTCTAGCCTTTTTTATGTTGATGGAAAAATACACAAGTGAGATGCCTATGGCAGAATGACAAGCATTTACAAATACAAAAGGACTGACTTTTGACATCATTCCAGATTTACTTCAGTGTAACTGGCGAAATGTGCTGCACATAGCCCAGTTTTGAAATTGTGACAAATGATTCATAAATTTCTGTTTTATTTTAGGGAATGATTTCAGAAATGCTCTGACCATAAATTGATCATTTTTATTTATGTTAAAAAGAAAGAATCACCTCAGTAAATTATACTTTATTATCACTTCTTTATATTTTACCTATGTAACAAAGGTAGTAGAATTACTAATAGATTTTTTAAGGTTTTATATAATAATATTATATATATTAATATTTATAAGACAGAAAGCACACAAGCATGTGTACATAGTACAGGAGTACGTCAAGAAACATGACAAATACCAAGACAAGTACTCTTAAGTAATTTGAGAGTGATGCCAGTGGGTATTAACTTCTAGAATTTTTCAGCTGGAAGCTTATTTATTTATGGTATTAAAAATAGTAATACTACCTTCAGTCATGCAGGTTTGCAAACTAAATGTTAGCTGAGGGTGTTATTGTATTTGAGTGCTTTAGTTTATTTTACATGACTCCAGCACTGAAGTTGTCAGACTGAGTTAGAGGAGCCTGGTCATGTTCGGCTCTCAGACAAGCGCCCTTCCTTCTACTAATGCAGAGCTATGATTTATTTGCGCCCTGCTTCTGCAGTTGAAGACTTTGGGATCTCCTATGATAATAAGTTATATCTGAAAACTCAAGAACCTATGTCACTAAGAAAATGAAAAGAGAAATCATAAACATTCTCACTGCAAATGCACAAAGAGACAAAAACTGCAGGTTTAGCCCGTAAAAATGGATGACTTTAGAAACATTAAGTGATATTTAAAATTTTACATTTGAAACTTGTTTTCACCAAACTCTTAGTTTTCACCTTAAAACTGCCCTTTTAACTGTCCTAAGGTTTCAACCAAAGTCTTATTTTTCCATATCTTTAAAGAAAACTATTTCACAAACCCTACATAATAAATGTATTTTTAGTAGCAATGTTTGATTAATTAGGGAGGAGAAAATGGATCTATTCCATATAAATTTTCTCAAAAAGGCCACTTTTTTTTTTTTTTTTTTAATTTATTCTGTCATATTTTAACTGGAAACCCATTTACCAGAGCAAAAGAAAAAGTGGTGTCCTTTCAGTTTTGCGGAAGGCAGATGTCCAAAAACAATTTTGAAAACTAATGAGTATGATTTTTTTGTTGTGTGCTTTTTGGTTTGGGGTGTGTATTTTGTTGTTGTTGTTGTTGATTTGGGTTTTTTAATATCAAAATGCAACAATGTACCTCAAACATTTATCAAATACACAGACATCTTAGTATGTCTACTACTGACAAAGATCAACTGAAACAAAGGTTCTTCTGGTTTAATCTCTCTCTATAAATACTAAAAATATGAACTGAGAATTGTGGTGTTCAAACCTACATTCTATTATGTAAATTTATGAAACTTAATTTTAAAAAAAATATTCTAAAAACTTGGGAGGAGAAGTTTTTAATTCATCATACCAGAAGAATGGAATCTTACTCTAAAATAAAGTAATGGATTAAGTCTGGTCCTTATAAAATATACCATGACAAAGTACTGGCCAGGTAGATTAGAGCACCTTCAACATACGGAAAAGTTAAATAAATAAATAAATAGATATACCTGAGGTAGGCATACAATGTTGTATTTTTCTCACTTACTCCATCATAGTTACTGCCACTCAGCTTCACCTTTGAATCACTTGGCAAAGTCATTCGTTGCTCACACAGTCAGCACTCAATATCTCATACTGAATTGAAAAAAACAGATGTGTGCCATTAAAAATTATAAAATTACACTTAAAATGACAAAACCACTTGAAACCATGGTCCATACAAACAAGACCACTCAGCAAACACAAATACCACCAAGAATAGTTAACTAGATATGTAATTGCAGTGATTATTGGAAAGAAATAGAGGAGTACCTGAATTCTTTGCACATGATTGACTGGAAATGCCAAGTTATTAAAACAGTAATTCCAGGGCAAATGTAGTTTATTCAAAAATAAGTTTTTTTTTTTTGTACTTTTACTCTTCATCATGCATGACAACAGTACCAATGCCATCTCTCCCCAGGCTTGAATAAGATGAAAACATTAGTCGTTAATCTTTTGAAAACGTAATCTATAGAGGTGAATAAGGCTTTTATGTAGGGATAATAATAACCTGTAATGGCTATACAGGTGCAATCAACTATGAAGAGATGTCCCAAAGTGTGGGCAAAGCAGCTATGTAGTTTCTCTGATTTAAATGGTTCTACTGAAGGAGACAGACTACATTGTTTTTATTTCTTCACTGAGTTATGGCTGTAATTACTGCAGTTTTCTATGCTGTTTGAAAGCATGTCTCACAAAAGAACATGGTGGTTGGACATTGCTGTGATTAAATCATCACACGTTCTTCTTTCAATGAATTGACCATAACAATATTTCAGTAGAAACTAGATCTATAATAAATGTTCAAAAAATATAAATAGAGTATATTCTTTGTGAGTTTTTTTTAATGCAAATATTTTGTTGCTTCTTGGTTTAGAAAATGAAGAGATCACATGGAGATACACTGTCAGACACATGACACTAAATCCCCGTCAGAAATCTTGAATTTTGACCTTGCAGAAAAGGGCACTGGAAGTGTTTCATGAACCACATCCCTTAGAGTACAGACCCCAGTGACTGGTTCCACAGGAACTGCATGGGAGGGAGTAACCCATGCACAGTGAATCCTCTTACAGTCCTTGCAACATAATCACAGTTAATACTTTAACTGTTCCTTTTTGAAAAGTCTCTTAAAATTTACTGTCCCTGAAAAAATTTTCAATAGGTAGAAAGGAGTATACTAGCCTAAGACATATATGAAAAGTGTGCTCTAGGAGTTTTCAGAGTATTCCATGAGACAGAATGTAATTTTCTAAGATGTACTACAGGATGTTTTTCATATCCATAAGGGCTTTTTCAAAGAAATTATTACATTTTAAGGATTATGCTTTCAGAAGAAAATATGGCCAAAAAAAAAAAAAATCTCGGTGGTTACAATTGCATGACGGATTCTCAGCACACAATAGAACGCTCATGATAGATGTTGGTCTACAACAGCCTTTATGACTGTCCAGAAGAGATCTTCTGTATGGACACTATATCTATTGAAAGACGCAACTCCTTCTTCCATAGCTTTAGATGCTGCAGAACAGCTCGGACCAATATCACTGATAAGTTATACAGAATGTTTAAACTAGTATCAAACAAGTTAACACTGAAGTCCCTCCAAAGGTGCATATGGAAGTCAAACAGAAATTATTCCACTCACAAATCTTGTAAAACTAGCAAAGAAAGAAATATTATAGAAGGCTAAAATGAGCTAAAATTAGGAAAATCCCCTGGAAATAGTAAATTGAACCAATTTATTTGCAACCGTATATGGAAGCACTGTGTGCACTTGCCATATGAGCCCATAGGCTAGAATGTACCACAGAGCACTCAATCTGGCACTACAGAGTTCCAAACTGTGTTACGTAAATGCACCATTTATTGTCATTTAGAAGAGCCAAAAAAACCCTGTCATACTAAGGAAATTGTTGAAACAACTTCATATACAGCCAACTGGTTTTTTATTCTCATTCTATCTACCATGTACATAGCAGACTAAGTTCAGCTTTTTGGCTTGGTACAGTAACATGATTGTGCCTTGTGCCAGCACTTATAAAATATTTGCTTTAATTGACTCTTCTCTTGCAGATCAATTTCTCTTTTGTTATCTTAGTGAATTAATGATTACCTGAGATGGAAGAATAGCTGTCTATTAAAATATTTTCTATTTATCATGTATGACATGCTAACAGAAGTCTCTGGGGGAAAACTAGGAAGAACTGTTTGCTTCATTGCCGCATCATAACTAGCAAAATCTTAATAGTATACTAGTTTAGCATATCAGTACAAATGCTTCCAATGGGCAATGAGGGGAGAAAGGGGAGAATACCAGAAAAGCTGTCATTTAGTATATAAAGTAGGTATACAGCTGGCAATAAAGCTATTCACATTCAGATAAGGAGTTCACTGCAGTGATATTTCTCTATTACAGAGATACTGAAGAAGAGATACAAAACCAAATTTTATTGTTAATGTTCTCTTTTTCATCCTGATGCTTAATTTTCAGCTTCAGCAAGCAAAGCTGATGCTTTGTAAAGGAAAAGGTTTTTAGGGAAGCAGAAGCATATATATTTTTTTAAATAGCAGTGAATGAATTAAAACTCCCAAATGCAACTTCCTTCCAACCCAAACCATGTTATGATTTTATGCTTGTTTGCTGGAATTGTTATTTGAAGAAATACTATAAATGGAGCTGCTGATTACCTTCAAGAAAGAGAGTGTTTCTCATCAGGTGTTGGGATAAAAGTGACAGGATTATCTGGTCTATAAATTATCCTTAAAACAGCTAGAACACCTTTGTCATCATCAAGCCTGCCCAGTCATTTGTACGGAAGGAAAGGACAGATACTGAGGCAGAGCCAAAACAAAATAACTCTTCTTACTTTGTGGATGAACAGTAAAAGTGATCAAAGGGTGTGGGTTTAATAAAAGAAAAAGTTCAATTGAGAAAAATGATAACCTTCTCTCTACTCCAATAATGGAAAGCCTTTGGGTATCCCTTAAATCTTTCTCTAGTTAGAAAAGGCATAGTTTAGCATGAGAAATCAGGGTGCTATGGTCCCTCTTTTAACATCAGTTCAATCAAGGTTGCACTTCAATAGAAATTAAATTAAAAAAAAAATCACATCTTCCAAAAAACCCTTCTGTTTGAAAAGACGGGGACTGTTCAAGAAATGTCATGTAATCTCAATTTTGAAAAACAGCTTGAGAAATTATAAATGAGACTGAGATTGATTAGGATCTTTTTATCTTTGTGTGTGTGTTCTCAATCCTGCCACTCATTGGCCTAGCTGGTGACATGAGCTACTGGGTCGCTAACTTTTGGTATTTCTCATACATCTGTTGTCATAAACAGATACTAGAGAAGCAGTCAAGTTTCAAATGTTAGCCCCCCTTTTTTTTTTTTTCCTTTGCTTATGGAACCAGCGGGATGACAATTACTCAGCATTTTTACATCTGTACTGGTATTGTTCATTTTGGTTCTCACTACGGGAAAAACACTAATCCTACTGCACAGTACTGGCTCTTTAATGATATTATGATGACATATTGATAAGTTCTTACAAATAAATTTTGTATGTACAGTAGAATATCTGCAGAGGACATCTCTCCAGCTTGCAAATATCAATACCCACTGAAATAAAAAGTTTTGCTTATCTTTCGGTGCCTTGCACTTCTCAGAAATTCTGTATCTACTACTGTTAGCAGTTTACTCTACAAGGTGAAAAAAACACTAGAGTTTCACTCTCTAAACTAG
>VWZG01008460.1:56794-67784 GCA_013396735.1 Grallaria varia | reverse complement strand
AAAAAAAAAAAAAAAAAAAAAAAAAAAAAAAAAAGAGTTAAAATATTTTAGAAAGTAAAAGAGGAAAATCTGAAGACAAGTTAGTACTGATACATCCTCCAGCAAGGACCATTCTGAGTTTTAACTTGCTCTTCTCAGGCATACTTATCTGTGTGCATGCCATTCCTTGGCAAATATGTAATTTGGCTGTCCAAGAAAGATATGACTTAGAGTATTTCATAGTGTAATTCTGAGCGGTTCCATGTGCCACTTCTAGCATAAAAGTCACCTCTGAGAGAGTTTCCCCTGCAGAAAGATGCAAAAGAAACTGCAGGACAAGGAAATAGCTCAGAAGACTGAAGGCTAATCATATATAATAGAGAAATTTACTCTCAGCTTGTAGAAATAAATAAATAATAATGAAAAGTCTTCATGTAGTGATTTAAGAGTAGAACCTCCATCTTTTCCTTGTTATTTAAAATACACTGAGCACTCAAAAGGAAGTTGCTTATTTAAAATAGCTATAAAGTATGTACATCTTATTCAATTACAAATAGTATGACTGTAAGAATTTCTACATTTCATTTGGGAACACAAATTTGCATAACAACTCTATCATTATCATACACATATATGGGTTCAAAAGCATAGAGACCATAACTTACTGTAAAACAAAGCATTAAAAAAAAAGAAAAGAAATAGAAGAAATAGTTGGATTTCAAGTGTAAAATTTACTCACATACGAGCACGATTAGAATCACTTTCTGTAGCTTGCCTTTCTCTCCCTATTATACAAAATACCATGTCATGCACTATACAAAATCTTGTTCAAGCAAATTAAATGCCTTTTTTTTCTTTTTTTTTTTTTTTAAGTAACAATGATTTATTTTTACTACTAACTGAGAAGAAACAACTGATGTTACTTCTCTCTTACAGCACGTGAGAGGCATTCAGGTTCTCCTGTGCTCCAAGTAATTTCCTCTCACTGACAGGACTCTTGTAGACCCAGCTGCAAACACTTTACTTACAGCTCACACTGTAAATGGCAAGAGGAGACTCTCAACTGCTTTTCATGGAGACTGGTATCAAAATTATGTTCAGTAAGCCTGTTTGCAAGGCAAGATGCTGAATGAATGCAAGTGTGCAAGAATCCAGCACTAAATAAACTGTGATTTTTACCATTGCATATTCATTATAATTAGATAGATTCTTTATTTATGTTACGTTTAGCTCCTGGAGTATACTAATAGGCCAAAGGATTTTATCACATCATTTGCAGTTGTAGATCTAGTAATATTTCCCTTTAATTAGGAGTTTAAATTTTAGTTAGTATATTGCCTCAATCAGCACTGAAAATCACTTTTATTAGCTTATTAGGAGCTCTAGTGACTTTTCAAACTTGAGAGTGTTGCTGTGGCACTGTACAAAAATCACACAAAGTGAAAGGTTTTTCCATTCATTGTTCTACCATTTTTACAGATTTCTCTGTCAAGACAGGTTAAAAAGGTGCACCAAAAAATTATACAGGGAAAAGCTGGCATTCAGATAATTTACAGTTCATCAAATGATCATTGATTACAACACAGATACATATGTGTACCTATTTTTTGACAGCAGAGACTGAAGGCTCTTAGAATAATTTGATTATAATATAGTTCTTCAGGTTTTGACAGAATTACTACTACAGGTTTAATACTCAACAGAGACTTATACCCTAATTGATAAGATATTACATGAATTGATTTAAATAATAAATGAATATGTCAGCATTAAAAAGGGAAAGTTGTCAACAGCACTGTAGAAAATGATATTGCTAACCATGCCCCTTGAGACAGACCACTACAGGAAAGAAATGGTTGCATCAGTACAAATTAGTCATCAGTGTAGTTCAATATATTATACTGAAAATAGGCAGCAGTTTGGAGGAAAGTTAAATAATTTTCTGAAAGCTCAATTTCTCACAGTAATTTTAATCCCTATCACTTTGTACCCAAAATAATTGTACATACCAAAGTAAGCCTTCCCTCTTTAATTTATACAGTTAGTAACATCAGAACAGTTCTTATGTTTGACGTAACGGCCTTGTCATAGAAAAAGCATAATAGCTTCTTATAATAGGGACTCAAATCCAGACCTATTATCCTCCCAGGGTGCATATTCACCACTAAAGTAACACACTGTTTTAGGAAATCTGTATCCTATGTAGTTACACAGAAACCCATTTTCCCATAAAAGTGGAAGCACACTGTTCAGATTTTAAATGTAGTTTTTTTCTGAACCCAAACATAAGCACACAGATATAGCAAAACTTTTTTATACTTTGTGCGTGTGTACAATGCCCTGTAAAAATCTTACAGAATCTGCCAGTAAGAGGTCAGAAGCTCCGCACTAGCATGTTAGCATCTCACAAGGCAAGGCACCAATGCTGACCTGCAGGCTCCTCATCAGCTTGTTATGAGACCTGACTGTGTGAACCTGAATATGATACTGGGTGTCTCTTGTTATGATGTGCACTTTAACCACAGGATAATAGCAAAAGCTTTGACAATATGGGCGCATCTTGGAAGTGGAGGCCCCAACATTGCAAGCAATTCACTAATGGTCAGTTATGAGTCACTGAAGAAGGCCAGCCTTGAGAGCCAGGGCAGCACTGGGGCTGGTTAAAGCAGCAGCATCTCAGCAAGGGAAATAATAGCTGAGAAACAGTGTAAAATAACAGCCCTGACAAAGTAACAGCCTTGAAAACACTTAGCCCAGGAGACCATGAGCTGCAAACTGCATAAAAACTCAGCTGTCTTTTAAAAGGCCAGATCTCGTATGTTGGGAGAGAAAAAGCAGATACCTGATTTGGCTTCTGTTCCTCTTCTCACACGAAAGCTCTGAAGATTGACTGCCTTGATGGCTACTATTGGCAAGGACTATTGCCATCAGATATCAGCTCTGTGGTATTATATACTAATTTAGGTTCATTTTCCAAATGCTCCTGTCACAGTCATCATTGATTTCTTCTTCATCATCATCTTCTTCTTCTACCACTTCAACTTCTTGTTCCTCCTCTTCATCCTCTACTTCCTCTTCTTTCTCCCCTTCTTCTTTGGGGAAATGTTAGGGAGGTGAGCTGTCACTAAGAAATACATGACAGAGTTTGCTTTTTTTTTCTTTAATGAAGAGCTATATTAATTGTAGATTCAAAGATACTCAAGAACATTTAGAAAATTGTCAGTATTGGGCACTGTTCTTCCATGATCTACATTGCACCTGTCACACATTGGTGACTTCATTCTGCTAAATCCTTCTGCAACTTCACCAATTATTTATTTAGTTCTAACATAACTAATCAAAGGTTGGCTCATTTCAAATCTTTTTCAGATCATTAACGCAAACAGTACATTAAACCAGGATAGTTCTCTTTGATTATTCAAACATGGCACCATTAACATTTCACCCTTTTTAAAAATGGGGAGTTATTCAGGCTCCCTGTTTTCCAAGTCTCATTCAGCTTCTGACCTGTGACAGAACAATAGCTCTCCTCTTAAGTCTGATCATTTTTTATGGCTTCTTGTGAAAAATTTTGTAAAGGGTTTTTTGAAAGTTTTGACAAACATACCTACCAACTACTTCAAACACCATTTCATTGGCACCCTTAAGTAATTTTACTTTATTAAATTAGAGGCACATATAGAAGCCAATATCCTTGTAAAATTATGATCCATTAAGCATTTCACAAGTTAATTTTTAAATTGTTACTTGAACTAAATTATTTACTGAAGATCAGTGATTCCTCTGATCTAATTTGCTCTTATAAAGGTAGAAAAATTATTTTCTGCTACAGAAGCTCATTGTAATGAATAGATGAGTTTGGAAGCTTTTTGTTTGGCAAGTTGTTTGTTTGTTTGTTTGTTTTGTTTTATAGGAATTCAACCTCCCATGTGCTTCAGGACTCTTTAATGTCTTGGGAACCTCTGCTGTTTGATTTATAATTTGTTAACAGAAACTCTGTTTTTGATACTTTAATCTCTACTAGTGTGTTGTGTTTAACAGCTGAGAAACTGGTATAATTTTTCCCAAAACCAAACATGAATACTTAGAGAGGATGCATTTAATAGGCATTAATTACCAAGTAGTGCTATTCTCTCGATTACCTAAAAACATTTCAGTTTGCTGGAGGAAAAAAGTGAAGGCATTTCCTCTTTATCTTCTCTTCCCTGACAAGAAATCCTCAATTTCCTCCTACAAGCATTTACCATAAATGAACACAAACATACATGTGGGTGTTCTCTTGGAAAATATTGGTAGTATACCTCCAAGGATTGCATGTATTTTAGATTAATAGTGGAAAAATTGCATGTGTCACAAAATACCTGGATCATTGGTGGAAAAAAGGTCAGTATTCAGTATTTCAACTCTGTGTGAGCAGATTCATTTTCTTAAACTGTCTTTAAAAATTACTTCTTTTTTTTCATAAATGCTAGTGAAATTAGTTGGAAGGAGGAAAAGCAACTTTCATATTTCTATTGGAAGCAATTCATGAACCCAATTACTGGAGTGCCAGCACATATCTACCTTTCAAAGTATTTCTTGTCATATGCTGAATATTTCATAACATTCAGACCAGCATATGCATATTTATTTCAAGGTGGTTTAGGAATATCATGTCCTGTTAAAATTGTATTAATTCCAACACTAATCATGTTATATATCAGTAAGATAAAATCATATCTTTCAGAATAGGAAAAGAAGAAAGTTTTAAACATGAAAAAATCCTATTAAGGATTTACATTTATCCAGTACTAACTTGCAAACTATTTAATAATGAATGAACAATTCTTCACTTCTGGTATCTTGAACATACTGATCTCACCTATGAGCTTTATAGATTAATTTAAAGACTACTGTGGAAATGACAGAGCTGAAGAGCTCTTTTGGAAATGTCACATCTGAAATGTGTTAGAAAAGTTTTTGCAACATTCAGAAGCAGAGTTCTAATGCCTGACTTTGCTAAAAAAAAAAACCAACACTGCCATGAAACATGTGGCATGCATATTTTAAAATAAAAAAAAAATTCTCTTTCCATGGAAATACAGAAGATATTGCTAGAAGAGATTTTAAGGGCATTTAAAGTAAATACAAACAAACAACTTGTGCTTTCTAGTAGAGAAAATGCCTTATCATGATTTGCATTTCCATGCATTTCACTTTATGAGTATTTTGCACAATTTTCATGCTTATTATTGAAAATTATTATCCTCCTAAAGCAAGATTTTTGAGTATTTTTTTTTCATTATATTGTAGAGTAGTTCTATGAGGTTATGATTTAAATTCTGGTAAATTGTTAATTTTTTATAAATCAGAATTTAGAATACCGCAGGAAAAATAGCACAGCTGAGGCGAAGGATAGAATCACAAATCGGAAAGAAGCACATACTTGTAGACATGTAGAAAAGAATCTGTCAGCACTTGCAGAGTTATGGAAAATATCTTACCACTTACTGATTAAAGAGAAATGGTAAAGAAGTCTGAAAGGAAAAAAAAAACCTTATATGTATATATATATACACACACATACACACAATCTCAGCTCTCATCTCTCTAAAACCTTTCAGTCATACTGGTAGTGGAGTACAGTCTCCGTTTCATCTGACAGGTGTTCAAGAGTTTCCTCTGTTGCTTTTGAAGATGTCACATATTCAATTTTTAGAACTTCTACTCAAGCTTCTTGGTTTTAGTTCAAGTTCTTTTTTTTTTTAAAGAAAAAACCTGCACATATACCTTGGACTTTTAAAAGCTACCTGTTTTATAGAATTTATTTTTCTGATGTAAGACTAGTTTACCTTCTTTTCGCATTTAATCAAAGTGAAGCATATAGACTTTTACATGTTTCTTAACTGCTTAAGTGAAAGATGGTTCACATTCAAACTACATTAGGCCAATAAGGCCATAAAAATTATATTGTAGGTGAGCAAAATAAAAATCACTGAAATGTAACCAAAAGCTACGCTTCCACTCAGATGAGGAAATATTGCGCTGTTCTGCAGCTCGTTTGAATGGTGCCAGTAGGCAGGAAGGGGAGCCAGTCCATCAGCGTGTCTCAGCAGTTCCCAGGATATAGGGTGAGCTAAACACCAAAATGCAAATCCTATTTCTGTTTTGAATCCTCCCCAAACTTACTGATAATTAAAAACTTTGGGTTTCTACCAACTCAAGTTACCACGATAAACTGTAGCAACACTTCTTTCAACACCACTCTGAGATCCGCTTTACTGGAGAGATATCAGGAAAAGAAGGACTGAGTGCCCTGGCATATGTCCAAAAAAGCACTTACACGAATGCTTCAATCAAAACTCCTGAATCATCTCAATCAATACCTTCTCTTTTTTCTTTCACATTTCTATCACTTTGTGCAGGTTTTTAACACTATGAAGGCTTTAATTAAAACTAGCCTTTATTGTCTGTTTAAACTTTGGAAAAAAACTCCTCTCCACTAAAAAAAAAAAAGCTACAAAACTCTATGTGACCTGATAAGCAAAAAAGTGAATTACACTGTAAATATGGATATATGCATAAAGGAAAAATCACAGAACTTCATGGGTTTTAAAATAAAATGAAATGGATAAATTAATAAAACTTATTCCATTTTTAAATGTAGCTTGATTCATACACATCTATTCCTTGAAGAACAGTTCCTTCAACAGTGAATTCACTATTTTGCCTGGTTAGTTAAATTAATTGTTTGCATGATTGTTAAATTTTATTTGCATTTTATTTGTAACCACTTAGATGGGTACTCATGCTTCAAGTCACTTCATCCATCAATCATTCTTAGAAATGACAGCTACAAAGATAATTGTTATATGCTTCTGTTGAAATTAAATAGAGTATTTTTAATAACTGCATAAAATTATGAAAGGCAGGAGACCAACACACAGTTTTTCACATTTGAGTCTGCACAAATATAAGGACAACCACCAAAAAAAGCAATAGCATCCTGTTTCCCTCTGAATTTTTTTACATTGAATACATAGCACTTCAGATGAAAATCAACAAAAAAAAGGAAACTAACAGGAAATAAATAATAATTTGGATGCTATTCAAATGCAAGTTCTCTTTCAATTTTTTTTCATTACTTGAAGAATTTTGTTTGTCAATTTTTTCAGACAACTACTTGAAAGTGTCAGCAAGTCACCTACAGAACAAAAAGATCATATCAGTTTTGTTATTTCATAAAACAGTGTACTTATTGGATTGACAATCACATAAAGTCTATTCAGCAAATGAAAATTTATACAAGCCACAAAAATCAGAGATTTGGCAAAAAAGTTTTGGCTCGAATCTCCCTGAGGTCCGAGCAGAATTCAAACTTACAATGGGTAATGAACCAAAACCACAAAGACTCAAAAGCTCCTGGAAACGTGCCATTCAGTGGTCCAAAATGTCTTCAGATGTATCCTTTGGATAAATTTAGGCAGTGTCTACCTGTTTCTCAGCTATGAGTAATACTTAATGTTACTTAATGTTATTTTAAACACTACTTTTGCCTGGAGTCTCTCTGTCTATCTATTTTCAGAGATTCAGGTTTATATTTCATACATGGTCCTGAAGGAACCACTTGCTGGAGCCTGCTTGGCTTCTCTGGGCTGACACAGAAGGGATCTGGTTGTGCTACCAAATGAAGCAAGAAAAGACAAAGAACTTCCTAGTATCTACTCTCATATACACCATCCTCTACTGAGCTAGTTTTAAGAAATAGCCAACAAATGGCAGATACAACTTCCCAGCAAGAGCATAATAAGATGTCCTGGGCTTCTTTTGAAGTGTATGACAGGCTTTTAAAGGAAATAATTGTCCAAGAGGCAAGGGAGTATTCCCTTTCAGTTGAGAGTAGCAGTTCACAGCACCTCAGTACCTTTTACTGCAGCATCCATTCAACACCTTCTGGAAATCCTGGGCATGCTACAGAAGAATGCCATTTAGAATAATAAAGATTTGAAGAAATTGAATGAAATATCTTGGTGAAAAAATTTACTTCTCTGTTTTTACCGGAAAAAAATATTTGTACTTTTCCTCTAAAAGAACACCTTTCAAAAGTGGCTACTTTGCTTGAAATGTTGAAATATCTCTTTACGAGTATGACTAAGACATTTCAAAGCTATTAGTGTGAAAAAAAATTGCTGGATGTCTGTCTACATTCCATGCACATTGCCCTTCCAAAATATTAAATGAGAAACAAGGGAAAATAGAGATGTGTACTGTCTCAGTTTGGCAAAGAGATATCCAGAGTTGCCCAATTTCCAACCCCGCAATTATAGCTTGTGAATTAATTGCCTTTGTCCATTTGCAGAGCTATTTGCACCACAGGCTTTGGTTTTTTACTAACTCCTAAAATCATAAATGGGAAATTTAGATTCATACTTGGAAATACTTCATGTTTGCTTTTTGCATTAGGTCAGATTTGTAGTTTTTAAAATTCCAGTTGCAAATGAATTCTGATAGCTAGTAACAAATAATGTTCTTCAAGGCTTTATATAGGAGCTGATACTGTTTAAAGTCTTCATTAATGGCCTGGACAACCTAAATGTGACAGTCAGGGCTGAGGGTAAGCTGTAAGTCCAACAAAAACATCAAGACCGGCCGGAAATCAGGTTGGACATAGGACTACATGCTCCATAGGTCAGGCAAGAACTAGGGACACACCCTGAGTGTAAAGAAACTCATGGATCAAAAGGCAGAGGATACACAGGTGCACTGAGCCTGTTCAGGACAATTAGTGCTTGTAGGGCCAATCAGGGCCCTGACACTCCAAGAACTGAATTCTGCATAGTAACTAAGTCTTTCCAGATTTAATCAGGTTTTTTCCTAATACATTTCTAATGAAATCTAATCAATCTGTCTATTCGTGTTCTCAGATCAGATTAGAACATTTCTTATGTCACGTAAAGTAATTAATTTTATTCTGCATTTCAGTTGTATGTTGCAGTTGCACAACTTTTATGTTTTTATTTATTCTTGAACTAGCTGATTATAGGATCATTTAAAAATACTCAGGTGTTTATTTATAGAGCATAGTTATCTGTCCATATATGTGTTATCTAATTTAGTTTGTAGTATGTCAGTAGTGAATTCAATGTCTTACTCAAAAAAATTACCCCATGACAGTCTACAGCATACTAAATGCAAAGAAGTGTTGTACTTTGGAGTCATGAGAGAAAATGGAACATTCTACTATTTCAGCTGCAGAAAAATAAGGTACATTTCTTGATGCATTGAACATTAATTACTCCTTTTCAACTTTCCAGTCCTTTACTTTAAAGTAATAATTATGTTACATTTTTGTAAACTACAGAAAGAAGACTAGATGCCGCAAAAATAATGGTCTTTTATATATGAACTTGGTGAAGAGTAAACATGAAACAAAATAATTTAAGAGAAGCTGGGACAAACCACTCAGCATCAACACCAGGGATGAATACTCTGTCTGACTAAGATATACAACATATTCTTAACTTTTCAAAATAAAGCCACTTTCTTAGATTCACCAACAAAGGCCTTCTTCAAAACAGTCAGTCAGGTTCTGGGTATATCAATATATTCTACTCTTTATGGACCATAATTCTTGGGTTCTTGCACCACTCATCAACTTTCTTAATTCTTTTTCCCTCTTCATTACTGATCCCACCAGTTCTGCTCAGATTTGTTTTTTATCTTTGTCATCTTTGCAGTAACTAAGTATAGATTCAGAAACAAATTTATACATCACAGTAAGAAATGTGGCATAGCGGCATTAATTTTCAGATGACTTGCTCTTCAGAACATAACAGAGCTCTCATAACCCAATGCCAGGTTTCCATACTTTCTTTGTAAGTAATTAAACAACAACAAAAAAAACCCCAAAACCAACCAACCAAAAAAACCCAAACCAAACCAAACCAAACCAAAAAAACCCAAAAGAAACAAAACAAAACAAGCCAATTAGCAGCTAGCCCCCAAAATTAGCCAATGCAAAAGAATAAGCTCTTATGGAAAAGGCCATCCATTAAAACAGATGATTTCTAATCCAGTGTTCCAGTGGTTGTTATCTTGCCCATTTCAAATTCAGGTAACATAAATTACTCTGCCCAAACACCATGTGAGCTCTTCAGTTTCTCTGGCAGAGAAGGCCTTAGACCCTGTCAGCTCTGTCTCTTCAAGCTATTCCAACCTTAATGGACAGTGTAAGAATCTGCAGTGTGAACATGAGTCCCGATTTAGCAGAAGGTCACTGTTTCCCTTCTATATATATATATAAAGTTAATTATTTTTGTGAATATTGTTATATTTTATATTTCATTATCTTTTGGGTTGGGTCTAGAACCCAATTCTCCCCTGTGCGCCAGGCGATTAAACCCATTACCAGCTTAGACATAACCACTGTTGAAGAATATCTTATGAAATAAAAGCACTTCAACAGGCTGAAAATAAATATCTCCACTACATGATCCTGGTTCCTCAGCATTTGCAACAGTCATTATGGGTGAACAAAGCCTCAGAGAAAAGAACTAATTCTGCAAGCTGCAGGAGGAGATGTGGATGAGTAGTTTGAAAGTGGAAATAAAGGGAATTAACCGTATAGAATAACAGAGCAAAACAAAATTTTGCAAGGTAATGGCCACATAATGAACACATCACTGAAGAGAAACAGCAGGGAAAAAAATGCAACAACTATCAAAAAGTATCTAAGAATTTGGGAAAAGAAAACTGACAGTACATGAGCAAAATTATCTGTGTGAAAAAGAGCAAAGAAATAAAAAGCTCAGGGATGTCTGACTATGGAATAGACAGGAGAGACATCTTCACTGTTTGCGTTGACATTCTCACTAAACAGCAAGGAAAAAAAATTAACATTTCTGTCTATGAAAAAGAAGAGACAAGCTAAAAGAGCTTCTGGAGATAACAGAAGAGACCAAAAAAAAAAAAAAAAAAAAAAAAAAAAAAAAAAACAAAAAAAAAAAAAAAAAATATGGATATTAAGAGTGAG
>VWZG01008460.1:45087-56727 GCA_013396735.1 Grallaria varia | reverse complement strand
GTCAGCAAAAGAGCAAGCAATAAAGGTTCTTTATTCAACCTCTTCTTGTTCTCACAAAACATCAGACCTACATTAATTAAATTATGAAAAGAAATACTGTGTTTGAGAAATGTCCTGAGGGCCAGAAAATCCTAATACTCTCGAAGGGGTGGAAACCCAGTTCTTTTTGATTTTAAGAACAATTCTGGACAAAGTACTTGAAAAAGCCAATAAAGAACATTTGTGCTGTGGCAGGAGATTAACTCAATGATCTAATAGGTGCCTTTCCCCTCTAGCTTCTATCATTCTTGTTTAAATTGCTCTTTAAATTTAGAGAGTTAAAATTAAATAAAGACAAGCTGTCACACCAGTATAAGCTTCTGAAAAATCTATTAAATTCATTCATCTGTTACAGCTCTCTCCATAGGCCAAATCCTTCCTTCACTTGTACTTGTGTAGTGCTGTTAAATTCAGTATGAGAAATTTGAGTAATTATTTATTCCCTTTCAGGAGATGTAGCTTGTTTGGGAATAAACTGTCCTAAGTGTTTTAAACTCCACAAATATCTGAGAGCTTATTGCAGTAGTAGGAATAGTAATAATAATAATGCAGCTTAAAACTGAACTTAATTCTGTGTGGGCCACATACTGCTTTCAGGGCCAGTGGCATAAATTACAACAGAATTTACTTTGAACTCCCATTGCTATTTAATGGCAAAAGCTATTGAAGACAACCGTGGCCAGAGCACCACTGGAAAAAGAAAAAAAAGCCAAACCAAAAAAACCAACCCAGGCATCATAACCTCTGTGATGTCTCTATAACCTGTAAAAGCGCAATTAGAGCAAAGGCTAGTTTCTTCAATGGCTCTCTCAGCTGATCTCATCCATTTCATTTAATATGTGCCTTTATCACAGTAACAGAATAAGTGAGGTTGGACGGGACCTCTGGAGATAAGCAAGTCCAACTGCCCTTCTCAAGCAGGGCCACCTAAAGCTGGTTGAGACAAACCATATCCAGACATCTTTTGATATTTATCCAAGGAGAAAGCCTCCACAACCTCCCTTGCCAACCTGTGCCTGTGCTCAAAATTTAAAAACAAGTGTTTCCTAAAGTTGAGATGTAGCCTGCTGTGTTTCCTCTTCGTGCCCATTTTATCTTGTGTTCTGACAGTGGGCACAACAGAAGGAAGGCCCTTGCTTCATCCTCTCTGTATCCTCCGTTCAGATGTTCATGTACACTGATGAGACGCCATCCTGAGCCTTCGCTTTTCCAGGCTGAACAATACCAACTCCCTCACTCTTTCCTCACAAGAGAGATGCCTCAGTCTCCTAATCATCAGCCCTTGGCTGGACTCTGTCCAGTACATCCACGTCTCACTTGTGCTGAGGAACTGAGAATCGTTTTAATTTATAATCATTGTCCCATCTGCATTAACAGGCTAAATGTGCACAGACTACACTTGCAACAGTAATAATTTTGTGAGTCTTTTGACAAGTTTAAATGAGTTTAGAAAAAGACTTTTCTAAAGAAATGACCTTTTGACTCTCTGTGTAGACTAGAAAATGAGCCCTATCATCCCATTAGTTATCTATACAAAATGTTCCTTTTGACTAGAACTTAAATTTGTTGTCACAAGCCTCCTGGTTTCCTTCATTATTTGTATATTTTTTAAAGAGTTGATTGAAAAAAGCTCATGAAGTAATAGCTTGGAACAAATAAAAGCTTTTCATTCCTTGTTTTGCAACTGCAGTGATGTCAATTATGTCCCAGAGAGAGGCATATTATCAACCACAGAAGTATAAATGATCTCTGCATCTCTTATTGTTGCTTAGTTCATAAGTGAATGTTAGGAAAAAAAATCACTGTGGCAGAAGATTAAACCATTTTAGCTAGCAGCATGGTTACTCAGTATGGGGACCATTTCTAACACAGGACTTAACTGTTGTCAATTTTTAATGCATCCGTGAGGATTAGAATACATAATAGCAGTCACAACAAGACTTCTTTAATAATTGTTTTAGTGGTAGGGAAATAAGAGTTCTTCATGCGGTGAACAAGAAACTACTGCTTGCCCTCAAGGAGAGGTCCAGCATCTCAATCCAGCATGGTTCTTGGTCAAATATTTAATCAAAAGTACATAAGTGACCTAATTGCACTAAGAGGTCAGACTGCAGAAAATCTTACAAAATTAGAAAAGCTATAGCTACTTGTCTGTACCCACACATCAACCAACACCATATTGTCTTTATTGTTGTCCATTGTAAATTATAAGTGATTATATATAAAATGTTATGGTAAGATCCTGGCACCAAATCATGCTCTCTTTTTTTAACAATCAAAGAGACATGATAATCCTCCTCCTCTTTCATTCAGGAACTAACATTTGTTAGTCAGCATGTGCTGATACAAAGCCTGTAACTGTCCCAAAGGAACAGATTAAAGAGATTTTTACCTGAACCCTTAAATATATTTCTCTAGGGCAAAATAAAATGCCATGTTTATTTCAAAGTGCTGTAACTTCCACTGTAAAGCTGATTCCTTTTTGCTCTGCTTGGCAGTATGTCTGCTGCTAGAGGAACACAGTCCTGTCTAACAAGTGGTCTTCCACCTCCACAAATATAACTGCTGTGCCTCTTCCGGCTATAATTCACCTCCTATCACAACAGTGTGCACTGGCTATAGAGTTATAGATGCAACATAAGATGCAATATAGATGCAATATAAACACATTAAGACTGATTTTGAAATGTACAGAACAGTCCACATTATGACTGGATTTGCAAGCGTGTGGAGAGAAAGATCCTAAACACAGACCTTTTGTGTGAACCCATGCATCCCAAACACTGCCCTCTGCCTCACAACTAGACACAGCTTCTCTATGGCATCACACAAGTGTAAGGCATCCATTGCCACTTTCAGATTCTGTAGGGAAGACGTTTCCCTGAAGCAAAGGAAATGTCATATCCTACAGAATTGAGTAGCGTCAAGTCTGGACCACAGAGGGAAGCCATATATGCAGGTGGGACTCACGACCTTCCTTTGAGGAAATTGAGTAAATGGGAAAAGGAGAAAATAAGAAACCATTTCAAAGGTTAAAATAAAGAGCAATAAAGATGTTCCAGTGGTTAAATTACTGGTTCAGTTGTCAGTCAGCCTTAATTGAGTTAAATATTGCCAGATTTTTTTCTTGCTTTTCTCGTATTTTACTGATTCTATATCTTGGCCTTGTTGTCACAGACTTTGATAACTGGGAGATATGCTGTTGCACCATACATCTTCTAATAAATGAAGTTACCAGAAATGCCGATGTGGACAGAAAAAGAGTAGACACAAAAAATCTATAGCAAAACAGTACTGTTAATCAGGAGTGAGTCTGTCAGAAAGAGAACTGCAAAAGGTAGACATATCAGGATGGTTTTTTTCATACTATTCCATTAGTAGAATGGTGAAAATAGAATTAAAGTGAATCTATTATTAAGGTCATTGGAGGTCTGAGACAACATGCTCTATGGCTAATATCGCTGGATTAAAAGGACATTCAAAATATATTTACTGGTTTTGTATGAGCTTCCCTTCTCAGCATTATGATATCACAGTTAATTTTCAGTGGGATATTGAATTTAATGAGGTTCTTTAATGAGGAAGCCTATTAAAATTCACACTTGGGAATTAAAAGGGCATCCCAGTCCATGAGCAAATTAATCTTATTCCCTTTGGAAACTATGAGGCAACCTGTGTATGCCTTTGTTTGGTGATCATTGCACCTGCACTGCAAGAGGCTTAGAAAGTTTGGTGTTACTCTGCAAACAGGAAGCTTTGACACACCTCATGAGGATTTACCTCCTCACTCTCGCTCCCCTTTTTTACCACAAGGAGCTGCTGTTTCAATAGCTGTACTGACAAACTGTAATTCCAAGTCAGTGCCTTTAGCTTCACCCTGTAACCAGGTGGGATTTCAACAAAAAAATTGTACTAGGTATGCGAAGGGTGCATATGCTTGAGAACACACATGCATATGACACAAGAAGTTGAAGACAAAATTACCACAAAAAACACAATCTGCCCAGGTTATTCATTATGTTGACAATTCTAGCAAGAAGCGAATATTTAGCTTTTACATGTTGGAAATCAGAAGTGTCAATAATTACTTTGTAAAAGACCTTCTAATTTCCTCTGACATACCTCTGTTCACATTCAGATCTCTGAGCCTGGGAATGACTGGCAAAATCCCTACTGAGGACTACTGTGCAGGCACATGTGTGTATTGAAAACTCTTTGATGCATTCACTGAACTTGGTTTTTAATGAAAACCACCCAAAGACCAGTATTTTGCTCGTGTTTGTTGGGGGGGGGGGAAAGACTTCTAAATCGAATAGCTATTGAATAAATTCTCACTGAAAAAAAAGACAGAACAGGTAGGGTGGTGGGACCTTCTAATCTTTTTCTACCTGTAAGTTTTGCATTCTGGCACAGTTGCTGTATGCCTGTCCCTGTGATGTGGGGCAGAACTGTGGAAACACAGGCAACTGGACAAGCACAACTGTTATAGTTTTAGATTTTGATAGGATTTTTTCTTTCCTTTCCTGTTAACACGACCTTTGGGGGGTTGACACTGCCTCCGCCTAGCTAACTATCCAAATTCCACCTTGATGTCTCCAAGGACAGTTCCTTTGTTTTTTGTTTGGGGAGTGGTTTTTTCCCTTCACTTCACTTCTTCGGCGGAGGCGGAGGAGACGGAACCCGCGGACGGAGGTTGCTTCTCTTTCTGCTGCAAGTTCCAGCTTTTCCTGCTTTCCTGCTCCTGGTCCATTTGGGCCCAGGGCTCCACTGGGATATACAATCTAATCTTCACTGCTTTTGGACTTACTGCCGTTTTTTCGCCCTGAGACACCAAGGCAGCGGCGAGAGAGATCCCGGACTTTCTCTGTTCCCCACCTTCCCGCCCCGGGGCCAGCGCCAGCGCCGGCCGGCTGGAAGACAAAGGACCACGCGGTCTGCTACCAGCTGCCTGCGGGAGACGAGCCGACCCCCCCCCCACCCCGTATCTCCACGGACTTATTGTTCAGGTTTTTGGTTATATAGTTATCTGTTCTGTTCTGGTGGTTCACATATACATATATGCATATATAACTATATTTAGTGGTTAAGAACTGTTATCTCTCCTTCTACATTTTTCCTTCAAATTAAAATTTTGTTCTAAATTTAAAAGAGGCATTCATTGAGAAAGGCATTCAAATTGTTTTGGTTTTGCCCTAAACTAAGACAACAACGTACATCCTGCTTGAATGCTCAACGTGTTCTGGTGATGTTGTCATAGAATCATTGGATTTTTAGGGCTGGAGAAGATCTTTAAGGTCATCAGGTCCCACTGTCAATCAAGCATAACCATCATGTTCACCATTAAACCATGTCCTCAAATGCCATATCCACATGTTTTTTGAACTCTTTCAGGGATGGTGACTCCACCATTTCCTGGGCAGCCTGTTCCAATGCTTCATAATCCTTTCCATGAAGAAATTTTTCCTAATATCTAATTGAAACATCACAACTTGAGGTCATTTCCTTTTGTCTTATCACTTGTTACCTGGGAGAAGAGACTGACACTCACCTTACTTCAGGCAGTTGTAGAGAGAGATAAGGCATCCACTGGGCCTGCTTTTCTCCAGACTAAACCACCTCAGCTCCCCAATCCAGTCCTCCTCAGACTTTGAAAAATATTTTCTCAATGGGAAGAAAGCTAATGGAACTAGAGGTACAGCTGTAGAAACAAAAAAAGCAGGGAAAAGTTGTTGTATTTTTTTGTAAAAAAGTTTTATACTACTTATGGGACCCTGGGAGAGAAAACACCAGGAAAGACTTTGTCAACAGTTACTTTTCTAAAGGAGCAGCGTACAGACTTGGAGTGATGAACAGACAATTTGTTAGTGTGGTCTTTGTTTCTGGAAAGTCTCCTCATGAATGGTACTTCTGGTTTAATATTGGCAGCATGGACACTTTTGAACAGGATCTTGAAACCATGCCACAAGATCTGGGAAAAGAAGTGGAAAACAGATTGTCTGTAGTCTACTCAACAGAGAGTGATGGCTCATTTCTCTGGAGTTTGCTGCCCACGATCCTGGTTATTGGTTCTTTACTGTACACATCAGAGAGGTCCTGCAGACTTAGGCTGAGCAGGATGTGGAATGGGTAGACATTTCAGTGTGGGTGAAACCATAGCCAAAGTCCTTCAGGATGAAATAGATGTTAAATTCAAAGATGTAGCTGGATGTGATTACAGATAACAGAGTTTGTAAACTTTCTGAAAAATCCCAAACAATATAAGGATCTGAGGCACAAATTCCAAAGGGGGCAACTCTGACAGGTCCTCAGGGTACTGGGGAAACACTGCCAACTAAAGCTAAAGCAGAAGAAGATAATGTAGCATTTACCATTGTCAGTGGCTCAGAGTTCTCAGATATTTGTTGGTGGGGTTCTAGCTCAAGTTAGAGACTTATTTGTTCTTGCTCAAAAAAATACCTTCTGCACTCTCTTTGTTGATGAAATAGATGCAGTAGGAGGGAAAAGAGAAAGGGAGCAAGGGAATATGCTCAATCAGCTCCTTATAGAAATAGATGGATTTAATACAATCCTTACTGTAGTAATTTTGGCAGATATTAATGAGCCAGACATTTTTGACCCAGCTCTAATGAGACCTGGACTCTTTAACAGGCAGATTTACATAGGATATAGGACGAATATCTATTTTCAAAGTTTACCTTAGACCTCTAAAATTAGACACTATCCTAAATAAAGATAAGCTAGCAAGAAAACTTACATCACTAACACCTGTTTTTTCTGGTGCTGTTATTGCCATGTAAATGCTGGTGTAAGCAATTTTGTTACCCGTAATTAGAAATGAAATGAGATACAAAGGTTTTACTAAGGGTTAGAAATTTCTGGTGAGGGAGTACTCTGCCATACCCAAAGTAAGAACTTCCCATGCTTTAATTGATCCTTTTTCCTTCCTAATAATTTTCTTTGTACTTAGACTGTACATTTTTGTTTAGATATGGATCACGTTTTGTTTGTGTGTTTGGGGGTTTTAAGTTCTTTTTTGTTCTTCTGTGAAGTTATGTGTAGCACTTCAGCTTTCCAAAATCCCTTTAGTAATTTCGGTTAAGAAAACAGCAGTTGCATTTAAGAATTCAGCTTCCCTTCTTTTCCCCTGATTTTTCCTTGTAAGTGCCAATGATTTGTAACACTGTCTTGCATTCTCTTTTCATACAACCTTAGCGAATCATAGAATTATAGAATGTTTATGGCTGTAAGGGACCTTACAGACCACCTAGTTACAACCCTTCTGCTATGCCCAGGAAACTTTCTCTGTATTAAATACATCATAGATTTTCAGCAGTCCAGAAAGCACGCATAGGTCAAAAATGGCTGAAAAGATTACATAAACAATTCAAAGAATAAACATAGAAAGGACAGGATGCATACAGAATGAGAGGAAGATTGGCAGAGTTAAAAAGGGGAAAACTGAAAAGGAAGAAAACTGAAAAAATGAGTGCTATTTGGACTGAATACATAAGGAAGGCCTGGAAGAAAATAAACAGGTGTCAGGACACCAGCCATAATTTTCTGCCTTCCAAAGCTCAATTTAGAGACAATTCCACCATGACCTCCAAACTCTTCGTCACATTTTTCCCTATGGACTGCTGTACCCTGTCTCTCTGAGGATCATTGGGGTTTTTTCCATAATCCATACTGCTTTCTTGCTACCTTATTTAGTCTGACAGGCTTCTCTTTTCAGTGATCCAGTTTTGCTTTTCTCTGTCCTGGTTTTGTGCCTTGAGTCTAATAGCTTATCTTTTTGGTGTGTGGCAGTCAAACACACTTCTGCTCTTTCTAAGAGGACTTGTCATATTAATTTAAGCTTTACCTTGACAAACATGCAAACATAGGCTTAATTTTAGGTTTGAACTTCAGTGAGATAAAACACATTTAATGACTTCCTTGAATCAGGACCTCAGTTTCATAATTCTAATCTCATGCTCTTTCAAGGTGTGCACATAGTGATTAATATATTTATAAGTTTTTAATCATGCTGAAAATTTTAAACGCACACAGAAGCAATAGCTCAGTAAAATGTAATGAGTTGAAAATTGCCTATCTCTGGCAGAATACCTCTCTGAAACTGACTGTGTGCTATCTATGTGCTATCTGTGTGTGTGTTCACCGTCTAAAACCAAACTGTTACACTGCACCAAGCACTTAAAATTTGTGTTCTTTAAAAAAAACAAAAACAAAACACACCAAAACAATTCTGAATGTATTTACAATGCAAAATGTTTATTGAAGCTTTCCTTGCTCTAACACCAACATCCAATGTTTCCAATGAGAAAAACAGACCATGAAAGACAAAAGATAATTTTAACATCAATTCACAAGGTGTGCTACTTCTGCTCCCATCCTGCAGTGTATGCACATCCTTAAATATGTTTTCAGATGCCTTGTTTCCCATCTCAAGCCTTTTGCTATCAAAATTCATGCATATACTTACATTAATAAGATGTGAGGCACTGGTCCAGAGTCTGAGATTTACACCATTTCACTGGTGTAAATCTAGAATAGCTGTTTGTTTCAGTAGGACTGTTTGTATTTATACCAGTGTAATGAAATTTTGATAAGTTGAGTTATTACTTCGTAACATGAACAGTATTTTTATTCTGTTCTGAAATGGCATTTTTGCTCCTCTCTTTAACAGCAAGGTTAAGGCTCTGTACGAGGATAAAGCATCAGAATTCTAAATCACTAATGATTCAATCAATATTCTGAAATGAAAAAATTAAAGCCTTTTCTGAATCTGAGTATTAACAGCCTTTCTTCTTTACTTCAGCAAAACACCTCACTTAAAAGAAACTGACAATATTGTGAATGCAAATCGTATGTAGCATCTTTGCAGGAATGGAAACTATGGACACTGTTACTAAAAAAAAAAAAAACAAAAAACAAAACAACATAGCTTTTGTGTTTTTTTTCAGTAAACTAGTTTACCCACTTACCATGTCCCATTTACGTTATCCTCACTTCTGTGTGTAGTGTCTGAGATCTTTTGGAGCTGCATTTCTCAGGTCAGTGTGAGAAATTCTTCTAAAATTAATGTCGACAGGAAGAATGTCTCACTGATGAAATTGCTCCATCCAGAGAAGTCAGAGGTCCCATGTCCTCACGGAGCAGCCAATCTGTTGCCTAAAATGAGGGAAAAACTTTTGAGGTAATTTAATTGGGGAGAGAGGAGTCCTTTACTGAAAAGCTCTTCAAGTTCCCAAAGTATAATGACACGTGCACAGCATAGAGGTGATTCCTATTTTTATACTGCTACTTAATTATCATAACTAAAGATGACATCCAACTCAGGGACCATCCACCCTCTCCCCACCTTGGTGCCACCCTCAGAACCTCCCTCAGGTCTGCCCCTTGCCACACCTTTCTAGAATTGAGANATACAAATATATACAAATAATGATGCCTTAGGATTTCATGTAAGACAAAACATATTTCTGAAGAATGTCACATTTTGTTTACAGTACCACATATAATTAATTTTACATACAGAGCTATTAGTTATTTGGTAGGTTACATTCTAGTCATTAAGCAGAAATACATGCTATTAGTACAAATAATGGAAGGGGTTTACCTAATACCTTCATTCCCTCCCACTTACCACAGCTCTGACCCCTACAAAGCATCAGATGGAAGAAGCTACTTCAGGATTTTTTTGCAGAATAAGTTCAGTATTCTATTGAAGATCTGAATTGTGTATGGGAGAGAATGATAATAATGGTTTGGTTTGTTAAGATTTATTAAGTAGAAAAAGCATTAATTCTTTAGATTAAATGAAGGACTAAACCTTCTGATACACCCTAATTTGACTAAGTAATACTGGGAGGGTTTTTTTCTACATTTTGGACACAGACACTTTCTCGGCTGTTAATATATTCCCAGGTTAAAAACATACACTTATTTTACATTTTTGACATAGGACACAAGCATATTAACTATATAACACAGTATGTATCAAAAATGAAAATAACCCAGAAAAACCAAACTCCAAAAACCAAACAAATTGAGTCCACAAAATATCAAGCTATAAATACTAGTCTTGTTATATTCACTAGATTTCTCTCCCAGAACAGATATGTTATTATTGAGCTTTAAAGGGGAGAAAAGTGGAAAAGAAAACAGAACACAACAGCAAACCCAGTCAGGATTCCTTTAAAATCCTCCTTCTCCCAGCTTAGCCTAGCTATGCTTAATATTTTAATGTGAAAAAGTATAAAAGTAATTTTTATTCTTATGTCAGTGATTGCCTAGAAGCAAATGGAATACAATCCAGTCAGGCTTTTTATATGCCCCATGCCTGAAAATTCTTTCATATGTGTTTTCACCAAGGAAAAGGGGAAAAACAAAAAAATCAGTCCCAAGATTTAGAGTAACATATGCTACAATCTTAGAAAAACTTCCAGATAAGTTTAATGAAAAACTTCCCATAAAATCATAAATACATGTGAAAAATTCTAAATTATAAACTGTATTTATAAATGTAATGTAAATCTTAGTATGTGGAAATTTGTGTGATGCAATACATGTGCAGTACATGCATAATATATTTTAAATATAAATCACGCATATACAATATATTCTATTTCCTCTCAATCCTGGAAATAAAAATTAATAAGATGTCAAATAGAACACAGTCTAATGGAAGAAATGTTATAAAACATAAATACATAGGTAAGATTATAAATTAGATTAATTCCACTGACACATTTTCAGCTTTGCTCACTGAGAGCAGTGGGAATAATTCAAAAAACAGTAGCAGAAATTTCAATGCCAGATATTTCTCTTTAGTGGACATCACTTTGTGATTGTCCCATAAACAGACAGGACAGTAAAATACATTTATTTAACAGATCTCTTGTGCAACAATACAAATTTTCACCAGTTTCCAAATACATTATACTGTATGATATGCAGTGATACTACAATACAACAGATGGTATGGGACTGAATACAAGGAACTAATACACTGTGGCATTCTGGCATAGCTATAAAACTCATCAATAGAATCAAATCTGGAAGAGTAAAGTGAGAAATTTTTTACCAACAAAAGTTTTCAGCAGTGGACTTATATACTTCATATATTTCATTTAATGAATAATCTGAAAAATACATAGTAATTATTAATGTCTTTTCCATCCTATTGAGTCAGAACTTTGAAACTTTTCTCAGATATTGTCTTATTCATGACTTAAAAATTGACTATTATTACATTGGTATTGCACAAAGAACAACAATTCTCTGGAAAGAGGTAGTAAACTTTTACACTGTTGTAACGCTCGAGGTTAAAAGCACAAAAAAAACCCCAAGAAAGAAAAAGATTTTTTTGGTGCCTTGTGTTTTTCCAGGACTCCCAAAACACAAACTCTACACACTTTTAAATAGATTTATATCTGACTTTTTTATTTTCAGCCAGAAAATGTGATATGTTTGGAATGAAAACATTCCAAGATATTTTTTTTCCTCTAACTTAATAAACAAACACATGATGATAACATGAAATACTTACTAATAATTTTTAACTTAAAACCAAAATAATTTTAAATACTGATTTAATTA
>VWZG01008460.1:0-45047 GCA_013396735.1 Grallaria varia | reverse complement strand
ACATTCTCTTACAGAAGTTTATCTTGCCTCTATTTCCAAGTTTAACTCTCTTCTCTGCTGATGATGTAGACCTGACTAAACAAAACATCTATTAGAGAAAATTCTCTTGAAAATGGAAATTAACATAAATGTCTGTGAAAATGTCTCCAGAGATGTTACTCCCTTTTTAAGCACAGCATAATAAATAATTTAAGATTTTTATTCAGGGTACTGGGGAAACTTCTAAACTCAGTAGCTTTGGGTCAATATCCGCAACATTAGAACTCGGAATATTTCCTTCACTGTGGCAGTAGTAAATAAGTCATTCTGTATGTATATCTCATTGGCACAAAAGACACCAAGAACCATGGGTTTGCATATTTTCCCCATTTTGTAGTTGAAATAGCTCCATTAGGAATAACAAAGCACTGCCAACAACTCTGAAAAGCAATAAATACAGAATAAACTAGTAGTGAAGGTTGACAACAAAGAAGGTGATTTAGAAAACACAAATAGTCTTACAGTTTATTATTTTGGGTGTATTTGGTGAGGTTTTTTAATATGAAGGGAAATACTGGGAACTTTGTCATACTACAAAAGTGGTCTGTGAGGAACTTCAATTTTCACTTCATTTTTCACTGAAGGCTTTTCAAAGTTAACCACAGACTTCAATGCCCTTCACCTGACATCAGTCAGCTAAGGATTACCTTCACTAAAGATTTATTAATTTCTGTCAATCCTGGTAGTTTGAACTGTTTTTTTCAGTACATTCTTCAAAACTAAAGAAACCCCAAACTTCACCTTTCCAGAAAAAACCACATTAAAAACTACATTGGCACAGAAACCTTTGTCAAGCTCTGTGGAAAAATAAGGAAGAGGGATAATATCTGCTTCTTTCAGAGTCTGAAAACATTGTGAACTCTTGCACTAATAATCCAAGCCTTAAAACCACCAGTATTTAGCAACAGACTAAAGCAGGAACAATACAAGGCAATCAGTACTGCACACTGATTTCACTAATGTCTATTAACCTTTATAATTTCACTAACATAAGAAAGTAAAACTACGGAAAATTTCACTTGACTTAACTTTTTACTAGGAAAGGAAAAAAAGTGACCCTTGGCAGAAACAGCAGAAATTCAAGCAGCTACAGTGATCATTCTGAAAAGGAACAGCTTCCAATTTTTTATGTTTGACGTGGAAATTGTTTATTCTTCAAAAATGAATGAATTCTGTCATCGAGAAGTATTCAGAGAATGGGATGGGAAAATCCGTATGAGATCAGTTACACAAAACTATCAGAAAACTAAACAATTCCTTAGAAATCGCATATTCTTCCAATTTCAAACCCCCACAATTCAGTCCTTAACTCCACCTGAACAGTATGTCAGGATATTGTGGTAAGGTATTTTTATCCAGTGAAATGCTCTTCCGTTCTCTTTAAAATACCCACTTTGGTTATTATGAAGAAGAAGTAATGACTGAAGCATAACTGATGAGGGCAAGTCTCAGGAAGATGGGAGAAAGAGTTTTTAAGATTCTTTTTCTCTAACCTCAGTTTTTTGCATTTACCACTATTTCCTTTCCTCACTTAGAAAAGTCTGAAATATTCTGGAAGTAATCTACAGAACTTTCTGTTCCACACAATCACTGATTTGTTTGAATGAAAAAGAACAAAACCCTCTCAAATTCCAGGCTGCATTTCTTTGGTTTCTCAAACTTACAGTGATCGGCAAGACCTGATCTGAAGAGTCTTAAGAACAGTGAGGGTTATGAGGGTTAAGTATGATCTGACAGTACTTCAGAAGTGACTCAAGATCACCCCAGAACTCGTGACAGAGGCCCACACAGTATGACTGATTTGTATTTGGGCTGTTCTTTATGCTATTTATCTATTCAACAGAGGGTGACCTGATAGCTGTCGTTAAGCAGGTGCAGAGGGAGATGGTTGTCAGCTACAGAAGATTCTTAATCTAATACTGAGGAATATAAAAAGATTTCAAGTTAAATATTAGGAGTTAAAAATTAAAAGACTGCTTTCTAGTGTAGGTTTTGTTACATGGGAGTTTTTTACCTGTAAACTTTCCTCTGATAAAAGTCTTCTATTACAACATTTTTACAAAAGCAAATCTTGGTTTTCACCAGGCTGGGAAGGTTAAAAAACAAGAATCACATTTTTAAGTGAAATATTCCATTTGAAAAAAAAAAAAATCAAATGCTTGAAAAACAAATGTTTTGTTTGGTTTGTCTTTTTTTATTTTTCTTAAAACGAGGTATAGGAAAGGCAGCAAAATGCGGAATCCAGTGGAAACTGGCATCCAGGGATCAAGGTAGATTTTGATGCCATAATTTGCAACTGTCCTTTTTATACATGTAAATCAACCAAGTGAAAACTGGATGTGGCTTTCATTTACTTTAGGAACTTACTGTTTCACTCAAATCTGAATGAGCTTCTTAGAGAAACAGAAGTTTAAACTTAGGATTTTCAATAAGATGAATTACATAACTCATGCACTTGTTCACACAATTATGGTCTCATAGCCAAGGGAACCTAACTTTAGCTACAAATACAGAATTATGAGTTAAACTGCACCTTTCTCTCTCAGATCTCTCTGCCTAAATACCTTCTCAATCATTCATTTAAATAAGATCTACAGTGAATATTGTGAATATTAGGCTCTTGAAGGTCATTGTGACCTAGGAAAATCAAGTGCATTTCTCCAGTGCATAAACATTGATAAAGTTTAGTCCAGTGACAGTGAAATAACTGAGGAAAGTAATACAATGCAGTCCCAACAGAGACAGATGCTGTCTACTATGCCCTTATCTGCATTTACTGATGATTAATTGTTGATCCTGATTTCTTTCCTTCACCAACTTCTTTTATAACTCACATTAAATTATACAGGATATGAGGCAGTCTATTCAAGGCACAAGTTTATTATCAGTTTATTCTGTCTGATTAGCCAAAACTTTCCTTGCAATACACAGTGGAATTCATTATGCCTCTACTGGAGTTTAACTCATACATGAAATGCCCAGAATAATCTCTTCAGCCTGAAATTAGACTGCTTTGCTTTCTCTAAACAGCTCACTTTTATTTCCAGACCAGTGCAGATAAGAATAGCTTCAGCTACAGATAAATCTATTATTTTAATTGGTAGAAACATTTTTTAAGTTTAAAAAAAAAAAAGAAAAGGATTAATACACGTGTTTTATGCATTGCTTTAAATCATGGAATAGAACAACTTACTGAGTGCTAAATAAACCCTCATTAACCGCTATTTTTTCCTAAATTAAAATTTGTTTTAGTACAGAAAATATTTTTAATATTTAGGAAATTTTTTTATTAATTAATTTTCTGGTAACTTGGTGAATCCACTCTCACTCAGGGAAATGCAACTGCAAAGACTAGGCAGGCTAACTCTTAACATTTGATTTTGTTTTTTAATGAACTTAAAGACTCAAAATACATTTTTTAGAGTAGTGTATTTTAAAACATGTTAATGACCGGTGCCTACTTCTATCTAGGTATAAGCTTCAGTTTATATTGTATTGGATTTTTGAACCAACCTTTATTATTTGGTACTTTGGAATTTTTCAGTCCTTTAAATAATTCCTAGAAAATAGCAATTAGAGATGGTTAGCATATTTATGGATACTTTAGAATGATTTAAAAATTATCTCTCTCAACACCTCCAAAAGTCAATTCTTTTTCAGGCTAAGTAAAGAAACCCGGAAACATCATGCTGCTTTTAAATTTTTGTCTCTAAAGTCTGTAAATAGGATATGAAAAGTTAGGAAAAGGTTATATTTACATGATCCACATTCTATGAATTGAGTTTTCCTGTGGCCCTAGCTCAGGAAAACCCTATTCTCATTAAATGCAACACTCTGCTATGATTTCTAGAGGCATAAAATACTATTACTGCACCAACAATATACTTTCATTGTTAGCAGCACCATATCACAATGAGCAACAGTATTAAGTGTTCTTAGAATACAACATTTTAGGAACCCTGAGAAGTCTGCCTATAAAGTGTGTTTATAAAATTTTCAAATGTATGCTTAATACTAATGAAGTCAAGCTACTACTGTTCAGCATCATTCTGAAGTTTTATATATTGAATTCAGCATTTATTATGCACAGCCACACAACACTGCAGAAGATAGAAGTTTTTGATTAGAAGCTATAAAAATCTAGATTCTGTCTATTATGAAGTCCTAGTAATTCATATCTTTGAGGCAGCAATAATAGAAAACAAATAGAAAGTAAAACTAATCAGAAGAGTCGGAGTTTTGGGGAAAAGTGCCTGTTATTTCTAATGAACTCTCTTTGCCAGTTCAGAGATTCCAGTGCAATTTCTTTTCTGTGGAGGCATAATACATTTTATGATGCAATATTTTCTACACAATTATAGCTACTCAACTGTTTCAATCAATAAAACACTTCTAAAGAGTCACTTCATTTCTGTTCCACAGGCCAAAATTAAATAAATTCCCTTGTGTGTTTTAAATATCTTTTTGACAGGTAAATAATCTGTAATAAGGTAAAACTTTTTCTTATTTTGGATGAATTTGTAAGTTCAACCTGAGAGACAAATATTACAAATTAATAAAATCCATTTTTTAATCTTGTTTTTCTTTTTTTTTTTTAATCTAGACTTTCTTTGATATTGTAAAATATCAAAATGTCCAGAGAGATAGGAAAGACAAAGTATTGCTAGCTAGAATTAGGACTAAATGAAAGGCAAAATAATTCTAGCCTAGTGCTTAAATATGAACCAGCCACCCAAATACAAACAATAGTTACATACTTCTGAAACCACTTTTGTGTTTCATATGCCTGAGTGATACTGGAAAAGTATCATAGATGATAGACTATTGATGCTTGATACATGAATAGAACAACAACTGCTCTTAATAAAATCTGGTCCCTAAACAGAAAATATGTGCACACATAATAACTGTGTTTCACACCAGAAACCTAAAGTTTAAATCAAAATTAGGATTATTGTAGCATATGTACATAGAAAACAGTATTTTTGCACTACACAATAAGGAAGTGGAGGTGAAAAATAATTTTTCATCAGTCAAAAATCCTGGGAGTATTGACCAAAGTTGTGCCTTAGTTTAGTGTAGCAAAGTCAACCCTAGAAATTTTCTGCAGTTTTAGTAAACATTATACATTTGGAGGAATCAGTGTTACAACTGTCTAACAAAATCTGTGTGCAACTTATTTAATCCATACAGAGTATTGCTAGGGAAAAATGAAGTAAAACAAAAAAACAAACACATATCTGTACTACCTCTGGAATGGAAGTCATGAGTTAATCTACACTTTTTTTACCAAGCATTCTAATGAGAAAATCCTGTCAGGAAACAAACACATACCTTTGTTGACCCATTTAAATAAGAAGTTATCTTTGTTTTATCTACGACTACTTTTCAGGCCAGACAGTTATAGGTAAATCTCACACAATGCCATCATAAACTGAAATTCAATAATTCTGTTTCAAATGAACTTACTTTGCCTGAAATACTTGATTTCTCAGGAGTCACTAGAATTTCCTCCTGCATCTCTTGGGGGCTAACTCTGTGTAACACCCTATCACATTAATATCTATGAATAACATTAGCATATCATATTAGTATAGTAATATTAACATACAGTCACCAGTTTCATTTGAGGAATTTCACATTATACAGGTCTCTTTTTCTCAGGCCAGAAATTACTTCCAAGCTATGGGGAATAACTGCTGTTCTCCATCCAATATTGTAAAAGGTCTTTGAGCTCCTGTGCAGAAACAAGTCACAGAAAAGGGAATGTAGCTTAGGAGCACGCTGAAAGAATCTGTGACTGTTGTTTTGAGGGGGAAGTGCAGTAATATATTTAATGGAGGAAAGCGCAATTATAAAATACGGCTAGATGAAAGAGAAAGGTAAAGGGCTTATGTTTTCAAACATGCACTGTTTCAGCCAAAGATGAACTCAAGTAAATGGAGTTTAACTACTTAAATTTGGGCAATCTAATTATTTCAAATTACCTACTCTATAACAGGTAAGGATACCCATTTGTTAAAGAAATTTACCACCACCTTACAAACAACAGAGAAAAAAGGGTGCATATTAGGAGTAACTTCTAGTTCAAAGCGGTAAATGGTCTCTGCAGTTCTTTCTTCCTTCTAAACTAAAATACTTGCAATTTAACAGAATTATTTTATGGATTCTAGATCTCATGATGGGTTTCTGCTGAAATTTTGGCTCAAGATTTGCATATATTGAAACAACAGTAATAATATTCTCTTATATCTGTCTGATGTTAGCTTGTTGTGACAGATAACAGAGGTTAAATTCTTCCTTTTTAAATAATGAGAATAAATAGCTTTTAATCCTGGATCTTGATGTAAGAGGTTTTAAAAACAGGTCTCCTGAAATTATTTTGAAAATTGTGAGTGTCTAATAACTCAGAATTTCAAATACCACAATTTCAAATACCCAAAGCTTTTCCAAAGCCTTCATTATACTATGGAAAATTCTTTGCCCTTTTTTTTAACACAGGAAAAATGACAATTTCTTCCCTGCACTAGTGTCCAAGTGCCTTCATTGAGAATGCTGGGAAAAACATCAAGGAAACATTATTAGTATATGTACAAAAAAGAAAGCTGAGCAAACAAAGACAGATACCTTGCAAACTCCAGGACAGACAAGTCTCTTGGTGGTCTCTCACCTTACAGCTCCTGCCCTCCTGGCTCAGAGCAGCGACCTTGTTTTACAGTTTTCACAATTGGAAGACAAGACATTTTTCCTAGGTTTTGGGTAACTGCTGTGGGAAGAAGCTCCTTACTAAACTCAAACTCGCTTTCAAGACAGAAATTCAATTGCAACCGAGTCACACACTACGAAAAAAATTAATTTCAATTAGCCACATCATTAAAAATTACTGTTCAAAAATGATCGTGATAATCAATACAAACTACCTTCACAGTCTTCTTTCAGAGCAGGGTGACAATATCTGGATCTCTATTGTCTTTTTAGGAAGAAACATAAACTATTGCATGGTCTAGGGATTCCATATATCACAATAAAAATTATCTGAAACATAAAAGTAATGAAATATTGCTCTGGCATCTCTGACAGCTGTCTCCTCTACAGTCTTGGTTACAGCGTGGCTGGAGATGGTGAGTAGCAGACAGGAAAAAACCCCAGGAGGTAAAAGAACGCACCATCCTGATTTTTGTTAGCTTGAAGGAAGTGAAATTTTAGCTACAATAGTGTTAATCCCCTATACTGTGGTCACATCATAAAATTTTATTTTTCTTACCTCACACTCCCTTAAAAGAGGGGAATGATTAGAAGTTATAATTGTAGATGGTCATGATATAGGAATGGTGCTCCCCAATTCAGTGCCCCCATTGAGACTCTCCCAAACCACACCGCCATGCTCTTGGTCTTCCCTCCTTCTCCCTCCCTCCCTCTTCCTGTTGCGGAGGGATGGAGTTGATAACTGGAGGCACAAAATGTGAAGATCATGGGCTGGGATATGAAGAATTTACTGGAAAAAGCAGTGAGATAAGAAAATAAACAGTAACAGCAACAATATTAATAACAGAAGTGCACAAAAGAGAGAATGATTCACATCCAAAAATGCTCACTGCAGACCCCAGGCAACAAAAACCAGAGGACAGTTTCCCCCTTCTTGCCATGTTTTCTGGACTGAAAACCCAGCCCTTCTTCTTGGAAGCCAGAGTCCCCTTCCTCCACCCCAGCAATGACATGAAATGGTCTCATGTAACTGCCGAGCCACGCCCACATGGCTCCAGGCTCCACCCCCTCCTAGCCACTGCAAAAAATTAACTCTGTCCTGGCCAAAACCATGACATTATATAATATATATTTACATAAATGTTTGGGTATCTTTATATTTTTATATATATATGTATACATGCATATACGTAAGTATAAAATAGTTGTTACTTGTAAAGAGCATTTATCCACAGGCAATTGTAGACATACGAAGCTAGAGGAGGCTGACACTGTGTTCAGACAGCGTGCACAGAAAGAAATTAGATAAACAGGGATGCCTCATAATGAAGTCTGCTTTGTTGATAAGAGAACAAGCTGTCTGATGGCTGAATTCAGCTTGCTTCCCGTTGTTGCAGTAATGTACTGTGTAAAGAGATAGCAGTGCAACAGTCATTTCAAAATTGAATTTGAAGACGTAAAGTCATTGTGAAACCAGGGACAGATTTAAAAAACCTACAGATGCCTTGTGCACCTCCCACTTAGATTTAAACCAGAAACACTTTTAGTACAGAGTTACAGAATGCATTTCTCATTTGGGATTTATAACTTTGACACTAAATTCTATAAATATGCATTAAAAACATAAAAAGAAAGCTTATATTTAAGACTTATCTTTCTATTTTCTGGCTGGATAGGGACTACACCTGGAAAATCACTAGTTTGCTTCTTGGAGAAAAGATGTTCAAAGAAAGCATTTTTATTGTTGGCATCACACAAGCATCTGCCATTTTACAGATTCATTGAACCCCATGGAGGAGAAAATAAACAAATAAATAATGTAAATATTTTGCTCCTTTCAGAACCGAAATCGGAGAAAGTCTACCGAAAGTGTCTTGTACCTCTCTAGTATGTGTGGTTGTTTAAAATACAGTATTATTGAAACACATAAAAATAAAAGATCTATAGCATTATTCACAACAATTTGTATAACTTCCTGTTCAACAAGTTAATATGCACTTGCAACATAAATTTTGTACTCATTTTGAACCAAGGTGGTGATTCCTTAAAGACTGAGAAAAAAAAACCAAACCAAAACTCCAGGCAAATTTAGTAGGAGATAAGAAAAAGAGAGTGGAAGCTTTAATAAGCCTCCAGGACCCAGGAATACATAGCCACGCATGTATCCTCTGACCCAGGTTCCATGATTTTATAATAATGTCCATCCAATTCCATTCTCCACTCCACTCAGTCCTGCCCCATTCTGCCTCCAGCACACCCCTTTGGGAATTGAGTCTGGGGGGGTTGGGACCCCTCTTTCATCATCTTTGTCTTCCTCGCAGCACGTCGGGTCCTTGGAGGCCTTCCAAAGTTCTAGATTTGCTGGTTCCTCTGTCTATGTTCTTGTCTTCTGGTGCAGGTCTCATGGCGTCTTTCTGCAATTCTACCTTGAAATAAAGACTAAATAGCTTCTGGAATTTTGAGGCATTGATACAGGATGGGGTTGGTGTGTGTAAACATTAAGCTTCTGAGCTGCATTAAATCTACAATAACTTCTAAAATCTACAAAAATTAAAAAATCAGAATCAAAGAAGCCCTGAGGCATTAGTTTTCTCAATATCACCTAACACAAGCATTATTCTTCATGAGAGAGTGGAAGAAATTGGTCTAAATATATTTTACCCTATGGTTAAAACAAATGTATTTGGGCAAGAGAAAAAGTGCAAATCAGTTCATTTTCTCCATCATTTGTTTAAAGAACTTGAGCTCGTTTATACTATGACATGTCAAAGAAATGTGTAGACACAACCAGCGGAAATGTGAAAGTGTACTAATACATAAAAAAATTGGCAAATAAACAGAAAGGAAGAAAGGAAGGAAGAAAGAAGGAAATAATGAAAGCAGGGAATAATTTAGGAAATTAGCTACCTGAAAGCAGAATTACATACACATTGAATCCTTAGGGCAATTTTTGAGTTTGTTACATTGGCACAGTCATTCTTAAAGACGATAACATTCATTCACAACTAACTGATTTTTTTGGCCACTTCCTGCCATATTGGATCTTCTCACATCAATAATTTTATCTTCTCTTAATAGGGGAACTATCAGTATAATTGTATTCCAGTATTTCTGGCTGTGCTTGGATATCCTGAGTCTTTTTTATCTCTATACATCCAGATTTCAGGTGCAGTAACATTAGTAGTAGTCTCACACTTATTTTTTTACAATCATCAAGAAGGCAGGACTCAGTTTTGTTTCTTTAGATCTCTTGGAAGCCTTTGATACACAAGATGTCTGAGGATACAGATATGAGAGACCAACTCCACTTACTGCATTCTTGTCTTTCCTTTGAGTGAAATGAAGACTAGAGTTATGCATCATCTGCTCCTGGTCCAGGCCATATAAAAAATTGAAGTGTTTTACTTTGCTCCTATTCTGAGGAACATGTAAAGGCATACAACTGTGTATATACACCTATTTGAGATACAGTAAAAAATAGCTATGTTAAGGACATATCTGAGAAAGTGCAGCCTTTTTTGTTTATATATTTAAATGCAGATAGTGCACTCATGTTAGTAAGACTAGATTCACTCTCTGCTTTCCCTATGTAGACTCCCTAAACATATATGAAGACAGAGTTAATTATTTCCATAAAAAAATAGTGATTGAATGCTTGAAACCCCTTCAGTCTTTCATAACTCAAAACATTAAACTAGTAATCAACTTTTATATTTTCTCTCTTCCAGAGAAGAAGCCCTAGTAAATGGGATGCCTGGACAGTGCTCCCTCACTAACTGAAGGTGATATAAAAGCTACTGTGGAGTACTGGAAGCAATGGTTTCTCATCTGAAGGAATATGTACACTAGTAGCGAGCAAGGCTTATGTTATGAGCATCATTAGAACACCAACTTTGGCACACTCAGAGTCAAAGTACTGTTGAAAACAAAGGTTCTTCTGCTTCAGGAATGATTTATTACATTATGCACATTACTTAGAGCTGTCTCTATCCGTACCTGCACAAAATATACAATCACTTTCTCCTTGAGTTTACTTCATATTTAATTACTAGAATCGATTCTGACAGTTTCTGACTGCAAGAGATAACTACTTATAAGTATTCTTCTGCTAATTTTTAGTTTGAAGACCATACATAATCAGAAAAGGGCTAAAGTCCTTCCAAAGGATGTATATTTTTGTATGTCACATTAGATTACCACATGTCCTGCTATGTAAAGCTAAGCATCCTGGAATTTTGTTTATTGTGATATAACAACTCTTTTGAAATAACAAGCTCTTGAAATAAGTGTAAAGTGGCATAAGCACAGTCCACAAGAATTAACATTCAATCACATTTGACTAAACCGATTCTCAATTCATTGCGAAGTCTGAACTATGAGTCTGTACTGTCTTGCAGACAGAACTTCTTATATATCAATATTTTGTTATATATACACATCAGACAATACTTATGTCTAGCTTCTTTGGTTGTCATCTTGTCTAGGTCCCTCTCTAGTCTTTCTCCCAGGCTTCACACATCTTTTTCACTGAAAACAATACTAATGTTAGTCGTTACTTTTTTTCTCTCTGCTCCATCTTTATACTACATTTTCAACCCTCTTGTCCCAGTGCAAGTCTCACGGAAAACATAACCTGTTTAATCATTCTTGATAAAAAATAGATCATAGAAAATTATTATTTTTTTTTTTAGCTGGAAGATAATTTCTGTAATTTGTGCTTTATAATGGATTATATCAAGAGAGAAATAGCGAAGGCAAATTTCAGATTCAAAATTAGTTGTCCTCAATAAATAATTCATTTTCTGAAAAAAACCCAAACCTCACTGAAGACATACCAAGTTATCACAGGACAACTACTTAATTATTATGACTTAACCAATTACACAACTAGTTGCAATGACCAAGTTTCTGATTTTTTTAGGAGTGTCACACTACAAAATATCCTGCAGGTGGGATTTTTTTCCTGATTTTATTCAGAATGAAATGCTTTTCCTAGCAGGCCTGTTTAAGCCTACCGCCATTTCACAAGATTTGTCATAGTTGCATAACTCAGGCAATTAAAGGAATGCCAACAAACCTATCAATTAATGCCAGTGTATACAAGATAACAGCACATTGGTTTGTATCAGTACAATTTAGGTTACAGTCCCAGATTTTCATTACAGTGGGATAAATTCCAAGCCGTGAGAGCTTGGTGTATATTAGACAGTAAAAGTGCAAGAGTGATTCAACAAGGGACATTAGAAACATTAATGAACAAACATAACAGTCCGACAATGAATGCAGAACAGTTCTGTGTAAAAATAAAACCAGGAAACCGTAACAGTTTAAAATAAAGACATTCCCAAAAGATGCATGCAATGCAACTGAAAATGGAAACCCTTCAAATAGAATAGTTAGAGTAGAACCAAGCCCTGCACAAAGGAAATCACAAGAGCATATGTTTCATTGAAGACAAAGAGAGGTGTCACATTTTTCTTCTCACAGAGGGGGAAGTTTCTCATAGAGGAAGCATTTTCTTAACCGAATTACTATTTCATTAGCAATGGCCACCCATTTTTGCTTGCTTGTGTTCCCAGCATTTCCTTTAATACCAGCCTATAAGTTTTCTTGGCAGTGTGTCCGCTAAAGAAGAATCAAAGGTGACTGTCTGTCTGCCCACAGTCTGAGGCCATACTGTGACTGCTGAGCATAGCAGACTTTTAAATGCTAAGCCAGCCAGCAAACAGTGGATTCCTGACTGATATTTTTTAGCACTGTACGCCATATATGACCATTTGAAGGATTCCCACATTAAAGAATAATCATAACAATTTCTGGAAGTGCTTAAAATAGCTGAAAACTTTATAGCTGAAGTGCTGCAATGCTACAGGTCTAAAATAAACATATTTTTTCAAGGCAACTTCTGTGGAAAATTTATTTGCATACCTCTTTCCAGATAATCACAGAGAAGTAAACTCTTTTGGATGCTTCAATAATCACTGTGCTTACTCACTTGGAATCTATACTGTATGTGATATGCCAGGCTCAGCTGGAAGAATACTACTAAAGCTGATGGTTTTTATTAGAAGTAAAAATGAGGACCATGTTTCCTGCAGAATGGCTTAATATACAATGACTTATTAATTTACTTCAAAGTGAAAAAAGTGTTATTCTGTCACACAACTTGAGGCTCTCAAAAAACATTTCATGGGCTTCTTATTTTTTTTTTTTTACTTCATCCTCTTTTCTTTTTTACACTTTTATAAAGCTCAAACATAATCTGACAAAAGTTTAAAATGGTAGAGGTCCAAGATTAATACCGGTTAAAGAATTATATGGGCAATTAACTTTCTGCAATTAGCCTTGTTGTTAACTAGAAACACTTAAAACAATTTAAAAAAAAAAAAAAAGGTAAATTTTGGAGCAATATCTGGTGAAGCGTACCACAAAAGGCAGAAGAGAGAAAAACTGGTTCTTTCCACTAGTTACTCCTTTATGCCATTTTTAAACTGGCAGAAGAATTTTGGCTTAGGACTAATGCCAGTCTAACAGATGGCCATAAGTGCTGCAATTCAGGGGAAACAAAAATGTGCATCAGCTTCCAGGATTGGGATTATATTTATATCCAGGTGATATCCAAGCAAAAACCTGAGCCAATTTTCATCTCAATTATAAAGATATAAAGGTATTCTAAAACCATAATATCAGAGGATGAAACTTTTGCTCTTTAAGACAACCATCATGAACAAATCCAGTTTTAGATCTATTTAGATCTGAATTTTTACAGGTTGCTTCTCAAGTCTGATTCTGTTAGGTTGTCAGTCTTACAAGACTGACTATGTACATGTCTTGATCCTGATTTCTGTGAGCAGTTCTACACTGGTGTTTTAGCTCAGAGCCTGATAACAATATTCAGGCTCAAAACTCTTGAGCTTGCCAAACAACCCATACAGGGCTTTTTATTTCAGGTCTTAATCCTGTTAGGAAAATAGAAAGAAAATAAACGTATTGACAATACCTCTAACTGCTTCCTACAAGCAATCTGCATACAACCCACTTACGGGTCAGTTTGAATACTGTTAACAAGAGATAAAAAGTCACTACAAACACAGAGTTTGGTTTTTTATTTGTCTGCCTTGACCATTTCTATTGTTAGATTCTTAACATATATTGTACCACTAAGATCTGATTTGGATTTCTTATTTTCTTTTTCTTTAAAGCCTCTACAAGAATAACTGTCTTAAAATAATATCTTTTATTTGATAAAATTATAATATGTACTTCATTACCAGCTTGGTGAGAAAGCCTTTCCTCCAACCACAAAATTGAAAAAATATGATCTGAATTTTTTCTCTCTTCCTGTCAGTTTAATGTGCTTTTCTTTCTTTGAGAACACTGGAGTTATGGATGCAACTTAGACATTGTATCTTAATGAATTTTCATGTCCTAGCAATCATTGGAGAACACACACACATTTTGTTGCTAGCTGTGAAAACTAAGAAGAATTTTTATTTCTACAGTACAGAATTCACATTGTTATGGACCTGAAAACAAACTGATGAACAAAAAACCCTGAAAACTATACTTTTTTTTTTGCACAAACCACCTAGAAAATTATCTATAGAGAGGATTAAAATTGTTACATGAGAGTCCATTAATCATATAATGCAAGGGTAATATATAGATCCTGATCTCAGGACCTGTTCACATTTTCTACGCTGTGGAAAAGAGCAATTTTTTGTCTGAAATACTTCTTCCGAACACATTATTTTATAATAATTTTAGACCTAATGCTTGATCTGCATCTTTAAATGTCAGGGAAAAAAAAAAAGAAAGAAAGAATCTAGCCAAATTACTTCCAAGTAGCAGTTTGAAACACATAATTTGTTTTCTTTTTACTGTAAAATGTGTACAACTATTCCCATATAGATTTAAAAAATCTTGTGGTATTATTCATGAAACCTTGCATTTTCTTCTAATCCAAACAAATAAAACCAGGGGGGAAAATTCAAGGCAAGTAGCTGTGAGTTATGTCTAGGAAAACTGAATTAGAGGTTAGATCAAACACCTTAGATGCCTGTAAGCAATGTTAGAGAAGGAAAAGAATTTGAAAGAAAGCCATAACCTATATTTACAGCCGGGACACAATCGTACATCTTCTGTCAACTGCCGCCAGCCTGAGCCCAGCTGATTGCTGTCACTCTTACACCACAAGCTACTGCTCCTGGTGGTTTTGCCAGCTGTTGTTCTCATGTATTAACCTATTATAGTCAAAATTGTTTAACTTAGCAAAGTCCTGATACTTTCTTTGCTTAAGATTAGCATGGTCTAATTATCAGAATTGATTAGGAGTTCTTTTCAGAGAAAGTAGAAATCTGGTCACAGAATGTCACGTGCTTCTATATTTGTATTGATTGTGATCAGTGCATAATCTGTACCAAAGATACAGTTTCTTCATTTATGTTTAGCTGATCAGCTTGGACTGACCCCTTAGGGTTATTTAATTATGGCTGTGCTTTTCTGAAACATACAGGAGCATTTTATACAGGGTACATAATTCGATAAAATTTTACCACCTTCTAAGTACAGTAGTAATAAAAAGTATCTGATACCTTACAATGCTGAGTTACCTGCATTTCTTCCAGAACTGAGTCACAATAACTGAAAATATTAGTTTCAATGCGAAAGTTTCAAAGTAAAACTTAACTACACCAGTGAGATTCATTACTCCTTTCTATTGTCTTTGGTGTTCTCAAAGGTCTTAGCTGCTACACTGAGAGAGAACACCCAAGCAAAGAGGTAGATGATAATACAAAATGTGCCTCTGTTACCACCTAAAGGGTGATAATATTTGCCTGGAACTCTTGCAGAGGAGAGGTGTTGACTCTTCTTGTAGTAGAAAATTCCAGCAGGAATTTTTAATCCTAAATTTTGATCACTTTATGCTGAAAAATGTACATAAAGCACATTTTTGTCTTCAAAGAATTCAAAGAATAGTCACAAATATGAATATTATTTATTATTCTCACTGATTTTGACAGTAATTTACAGGTAACATTTACAGCAAGGGATAAAAAAATTAAATTTAATTAACGCCTTAATATTAACGTATTGTTTCACAAATATAAACGGGTCCCACCAATTTAGAGGAAAACTGTCTCATTATCATAGCACACTGACAAATATTTTAATTTTAAATTTATAGTAACAATTTTTACACACCCTGTTATTTGTGTATATGAACGCCAATAAAAGTACTGCTTTCATTTTTATAGGCAATGTATGTAGACAGGTAATCAATTGTTTATTTTTCGTCTATATTTCACATGCTAAGCTTGAGAAACTGTTGAAAATTGGATACTGGTCTCACTTTGCATTTTGTTTCTAACAATTCACTGCTATTTTCCATCAAATATAACTTTATTTAACTTGCAAAAGAAACAATTTTCTTTCCCCAGTTCACTCAATATAAAGGGAACCAGGCAGTCATATAACTACATAGGGTGTCTTCAAATATAACCTCTGTATTGTAGAAATAATTAAACGTTAATGCTTTTATGTTTGACTAACATTATTATACTATTGTTATTTTGAAGCATAGAATGTATCAGGACATAGTAACTGCTGTGCTTATCTTCCTGCGAAATTCTTGACAAAGTAGTACTGACAACTCTGACTCCATCAGAGATATTAATCTAATTAAGTCTGTGGTGGAGAGGGTACTGTGCACTTTCAGGTGAATTTCCAGTGAAGTTTCCATTTCTTCTCCCCTCTTTGCCCACCACTCCCCAGTCTTAAAAAGAATTTCTGGCTCCTGAACTATATATTTTTGTATCAGTGCTCTATTGAAATGCAGAGAAACACTCCTCTCTGTATCTGGTTTGGATTTAGCATCAGAACATAGGTCTGGTCAGGACAATTATTCTACTGTGTGCACAACGCCAAACATTCTCAGTGCCTTCTTTGGAGTGGAGTGGCAAAACAAAAGCCAGCTCTAAACTGTGTCACCTGATCATGCCCCTTTAATCAAATCAAATGTAATGAAGACTGATAAAAACCTAAAATAGAGACTGGTAAGTTATGACCCCATTAATATTGTCCAATACCAAACACATCCTTTCACTAATGACAGTTTTTACCTATAAATTTCCCTCTCTTTTAATTGTTTGTCTCCTATGCCAATTTTATGACTTTTTAAAATATTTTCTCTTGAAGTTATTATTTCAACTGCACCCTCAAAACTACAAACTATTTTGCAAGATATATTTTTATTCCATTTTATTGTAGTCTTTACTACTAAGACACAGATGTGGATGAAGTTTGCAGTGGAATCAGTTTATGGAGAGACATTTATGTCGCGGTTGTAGAGGCAGTTTTAATTGGACTTTATGTTTGCAAGCTTCCAAAAACCAAATGTGGAAAATAAAAGATGGAATGAACATGGATATTCAATAAACATCTGAAAACTATTTCAAGCTGCCACCAGCATTTTAAGTATATTTGTCATTTATACACTATGTGACGATCACATGCAACAATCTATTCACAACAACGGCTGCCTTTTATGTTTACTTATATACTCTGTATGTATGAGCATTCAGAAAGAAAGGAGCTTAGAAAAGTGGAACAAGAGGACATATTTAACTATGCTATCTTCTTAACAGATGTTCAGAGTGAAAGTGAACATACTGTGAAAATCAAAGATTTCAAATGCTGCTGCAGAATTGCGCTGTTTTGTTACTGCGAACAGTAATGACAGTGATAGGAATGAATGAGAGTTCATTCCAGTTCTGGTCAACATTACCAATTAAATCTGTATTTTAAAGTGCATGAAATATCAATTAATTATACAAATTAATCTGAAACATGATGTATGTTTCAGGGTTAATTATATATTTCTTTAAGATTAATAAATAAGTAACATGAATTTCTACTGCTCGTGCCTAACCTGTCCTACACTAAAATGCACAATGCATTTCCAGTTTGGAAGAGAACAAAAGAAAGCAGTCCGGTTTAAGTGGACACACTTATCCATTAAACACAGTGATTGATGTGCTCTTCTGTACCAGACCAAGAAAAAGAAAACTTTTTTCTCAAGCAAACAAACCCTATATGAAAATGTGTTTTTAAGGATTCAAAAATTTAGGCCTCACAAGACTGTCCCCAGAGGAATGAGGAACCAGCACAAAAATAAAGACTACAAAAAAATTACTTCTTTTTTTCCCCAATCCTTGCTTTTAGTGAATGTAATTCAAAAGACATTTTTTCAGCCACAGGACAGAAACAAAGGCTGTTGCTGCACTGCATGATGAAGCCCCATGCGTCTAAGCAGATACGACAGTTTATCCCGAACAGCAGGATGAAAACGCATCTGTACACCACTCCCTCTAATTGTTTCTGGGACAACACAAATATTCCCACACATCTCTCTCTATAACACATATTGCAAATGATTTCACTTTTACAGAATATGATAAATCTAAAAGTACATCCTGTCACATTCTAATAATACTAATGGAATGTACCCCAAATAAAGCAAACATTAGTAACAGAACTGAAATTATTTTTCAATTATATTTTTCCCCACGGTTACCTAACATAGGATCATAGAATCAACCAGGTCAGAAAAGACCTCTGAGATCATCAAGTCCAGCCTTGGACTTAACACCAACCTGCCTACTAGACCATGACTTGATTGAAAGCAGCCCATGCCTAAAGAATATGTATTTTGACCTAAGGTATTTATCATATGAACAGGATGACATATGAGATATAAAACACTATAAAAAAAGTATCCCTAAAACCTCTTTAAGTACCCTGGATTCCAGGCAGTGGGGTATTCTGTTTTCTTTTGAATGATGAGGAAATAAACTACCCAAACTTTTAATTTGGCTATGTGGGGAAACTTCAAAATAAAAGTTATATTGATTGCTTGATGTCTTCTTTTTTGTGCATACTGGCTGTCCAGACAAGTGGAACTGTCTTCACCTGTGGATATAATCAAAATCAAACTGTACATTATCCTGGACAAGAAGCTTGAGCTGACCCTGCTTGATCAGGGAAGCTGAACCAGATGATCTCAAGAGGTCCCTAATAACCCAAATCTGTGATGTCAGGTGATGTTGGTATGTCAGAAAAACTCACTGCATGTAGAATGTAACACTTAATTTACTTACCTGTCTCTTAATAGGTGTATGTGCCTGATTGACATTTTAAGAATAAACCCAACATCTAAACATTGTCTTTTGTCACTCTTGTCTTTACTGTGCATTAAAATGAAACCACAGACTTTTTCTAGTTTAAGTTTGTGCAAGGGAAAGTGGCACAAGCAAAGCTAAATGACAGAAATATTTTTCTTTTACAGTGCTTACCAGCTCTCAGCGGACGGAGGAAAAATTCTTGCAGTGTCAAAAGTTTGCAGTTCACTTATTTCCTACTAGTTGGCATTATGCCACAAGAATCCATTTTGCAGCATTGAATAATTAAGAATGGAAATTGAAAATTAGTTGCTTCCTATTTTAAAACTCCCAGTGGGAAACATACAGACAAGTCTGTACAATGTAGGATGCTTCTAAGAAAGGTCAAGCCTTTCGGCTGCATTCAGAGCTACAGACAGAATGACATCTTCCACAAAGGCACATGGCTTTTGACACCATAGGTTTAATTGTTTAGGTTGTGTTTCAATAGCTTAAAACACAGAGAAGCTTTTACACAGTTAAACATTCCTTTGACATAAAAGAGGGTAATTGGGACTTCAAAACACGTCATAATTTTGTCCTTCTTACGGCTGAAATTGGGGTGAACAGAGAACTAAAGTCTGAAACAGAAATAAAGGCAATCTGTCTTCCTTTCTAAGGGAAGGCATTCTGGTGACTGTAGAAATGATACTGAAAAATCACTCCTAATGTTCATCTTGCCATCTTTCCTAAATGTCACAAAGCATAAGATATCTGAAAGCAGTTTTGATTTATTGATTAGGAACTTAAGGTCATGTTATCTCATGGGTTTCTGCAGGAAGAAAGAGTATGTGAGAAATACTGTTATATACAGGAGCTACTTTTCATGGATGAAAAATAGCTCCTTTACCATAATCTAAAGGAAAAATGTATCATTTGAGTTTCCAAATCAGCCCATGAATATTACTCAAGACTGGGAGCCTAGCTCCAGAATGATTCCTTTGAAACTTGCTCTTAGATATTTTAAGCACATTAACTTAGACTATCTATATGCACATTACTCACATTCAACACTAGTCAGGTGGTTAAGAGATTACTGAGGTGCATAAAATATGTGGAAATTGATATTATGCACATTTGATGGCATTTTGTTCCAAACAGTTTTTTAAAAGCAGCTATTATGAATCACAGCATACCTCAAGTTGGGAGAGATCCACAAGGATCATCAAAGTTGTATGTCTCCTTATTTTACACATGTGGAAAAGTTGAAAGGATTGTGAACTTTACAGTAAATCAAGAAGTTCTTTTTATCTGAAGTTGCCTTTACTTTATAAAACATGTTTAGTATCTCAAGCCAACTTGTAAAAAATGGAGTTTTCATTTTTTCCTCTCTGCCTATTACGTGTTCAAAAACATGCATTCTAAAAACAAGTTATAAATAAATATATTTCACACAGTTATACTTTAAGCCTGCAAGGATACATTTAAAATATTTTCCTTTTTATACCAGGTATTTCATACAACAGATTTTTGTTAGTTTTTTAAACAGCTTTCCAAAGTCTCGGCTCATTTCCTTCTTGATTTTGAACTTTCAGTATCCATTTCTATTTTTTGACCTGAACTCATCTTGATGTTAGAAGACCGAAAAAGCAGTGAGAACAGATTGTGAGAGAATAGTTTTCTTCCAAGTCATGAAAGCAGGTTATGAATTAGTTATTGTTGCAGCTGAGCAGCAAGTGACTATGACAGTGCATTTTGACATAATACAATAATATAATAGGAAAAAGTTAAAAAGATTTTTCCTAGGGAAGCTGAAGTCTAAGTGAGATATATGATATGAAAATTCTACAGAAATTTGTGTCATCAGCAGCCAAATTCACAATATGCAAGCCACATACATAAACGGGAGTAAGCAGAGAGCCAGTTCTTCAATGGGTCCACAGCCACTATTAGGACTACAGTTCCGAGGCTATGTATGTACTAGATGTCTAATTCTTACTATTGCCATAGAGTCAAGCACCAGGAAGCGTTAGGTGCCAGCCTTTAATTCCAGGCAAAAAATGGGATTCCCACCCATTGCTGGTGCCCTGTGAGATTTCAGACCTCACATTTATCTTAGCACCAAACAACAGTGCTAATTGTATTGAGGAACAGAGAGATGGAAGAGCTTCATTACCCCTCAGAGAGACAAACCAAGAAAAGTGTACATTACATACTTTTCTGCCAGAGTTGATAGAGAAGGTGATTGATCTACATTATGTGTAAAGAGAGGCAGAATGGTCTTTACTGCCCTGACTCCCTAATTCTGTGAAGCACAAGGCTCTACTAAACCACTACAGTGCCCCAACAAGTCATTGCACAAATGGGAAGAAACACAGAGCATGCATGGTTTCAGAGAATGAAACATGCTGCTGCCTTCAAGGTTTTTCTTTAAGTTGTACTGCTAATCTTACATAATCTCCTATGTGTTTAGAAAATCTCCACATTGGCTCATACTCCCTCAGAAACTAGTTGAAAAGCCTTGCCTTGACAAAAGGAGATGCAGAGATTTTTAATGGAATTAACCCTAAATATAACTACAGCAGTAAGCCTGTGACAATATTGTCGAATTCAGCATAAAACAACACCTGTTAACTGCCACTTCTCTTAATTTGTCCATCTGTGCTGTATGGATAGTCAAATATCCAAAGTAATCCTTAATATTTTAGTCTAGTACAATGATTTATGACAATGAAAATTAGAGCCAGGGGGTGGGGGTTGAGAGCTAAAAGGAGATGTGCATTTCTTTGGTGTAAATCTCTTGTTAAGCTCGAAACATAAAGTACAAAAATAAATATATTATCCTGTCTTATTTTATAATAATTTTTTTTCTGCTAAGATTTTGCATTGTCCTTGATGATATTAGACCCACTTGGTTTCTACTTTCTCAGAAGCACTCAGAGCATGGGTGTCATTTTGAAGAGATTGTTTTAATGTAGTTTTTCAGCTAGAAGCTTTACATATTTCTGGAATTCCTCTCCCTCAGAAGGTGTGAAGGAGGGGTCAGTGAAGGGATAATGTGTGAAACCTTTGGTACCTATTATATATATATATATATACTGAAATACCTCTACTTTTAGCACTGATGTTTTTGTTGCATGAATGTAACTCTAATGCAGTTTTTACCAGGATTTAGTAATTCTAATCTCAATTTCTCTCTGTCTACAGATTTACTGGCTAAAAGGGGAATATCATCAGTATCTTTATTTTTTTTTTCCTTGCAATTAGTTTGTGCCTGAGCTTCCATTAACTTCTACAAGGATGAAATTGGACAATGGACACAAATTACAAAAACATGAAATTCCACCTGATCATGAGAAAAAAATATTTTTACTATGAGGATGGTCAAAGACAAAAATAGGTTTGCCCAGAGAAGTTGTGGATTTTCCACTTTGGGAGATATTCAAAGACTGACTGGACACATCCTAGACAACCTCATCATCCAACTCTGCTTGAGAGGTGGAAAAGGTGGGTGAACAAGGTGATCTCAAGAGGTCCCTTGCAAAACTCAAAAATTCTGTAATTCTGAGAATTACAGTTGTGTGTTAACACAACTAAGGATTTAAAATCCTTAGAATAAATTCTTGTTCATGTCTGAATAAAGACGATAATGTATTTTTCTGTGATACATAACATTTAGTTTCACTACAGAAACTCAGAAGTTAAGTAGATCTCACATTAAATGAGAGAATAATTTCATATAATAAAAAACCCCAAGTAACAAAAAACCCAATACAGCAATGAAAAACTCTGAACTCCTGAACTTCTATGAGCTCCTTACTTCCTTTGCAAGCCTGGCTGCACATCACTTCTGTAAAGAAACCAAAACTTAGGAGATGTAATTTTGGTTTTGCTGATTTAGGTGAATGACAGTTGAGCTTCCACTGTAGCTAGCAGTCTTTAAAAAAAGCATAGGAAATAATCTATATGTCCTCCATTATGGCTGGATGGATAATCTTCTAGATAGGAAGTGTCACTTTTAAATCAACCCAAGCCAGGTTACTAGTTCATTTCATTCTTGGCAATAAATTTGTGCAGTCATTTTGCTTACAACAAAAATGTTGTTTTTCTCATTCTATAGAGACATCCTCATTTTCCAAATAATAGATGAAATACCAGAACTTATTTAGGTCTCTTGAAATAATTTTATTGATTTTTATCATATAAACAAGCCACAGTCTAACTGCTTAGGACTAACCATATCTTGGGGACAAAGAAGTGGTCTAGCCAGACTTCTCCTTTATCCACACAAGGGTAGAAAGTGGACTGTGAATATTTGGATCCCATTCACTTTGCAGTATTTAAGATCACAGTAAATTATTTTAAGAATAGGGCTTGTTCAAACTTTTCAATCCAATATGGCCTGTTCCACAACACATTAATTAACATTAAGTATTTCTTTTTCCCCAGAGTGGAGAGAGCGATTCACCACAATGATGGAGTCCAAGTATATTTTTTTATAAGAATTGATTTAATTAACACATTTTGTGCTACTTCCAGAACTATAAATGATTTTTGAAAAACAAACTTAGCTCTTCATTCACAAAAAACCTAGAGATAATGCAATAATGGACCATGAATCATCAGCTAAACTAACATCTAAAACTGGTTGGGAATCTTTGGTACTGATAGATATTTAAGACTGTGGACCAAAATTTTATTTTATATGTACAAAACCATCAAATTCAGAAGTGTCAGGGTGGTTTCACAACGTAAAAGTAACAACACAGGGGCCAAGCTAAATGAATAACATTGGCAGTTAATATTTTGCCATATAAGCTGAGCAAGTATTACAGAAGTTCCTGAAGCTGGAAATGTTAAAATATTAGATTTTCAACTGCATATCAGGAAACACAGTGGAGGTACTTCCAGAAGTACAGTTTTCTTCAAATTTTGCCTTAAAGCTATCATTTGACACAATAATACTAAATAATAGCGCAAAAGCAGAGAAGCATGGAGAGCAGTAAATAGGGAGCTGTGTAATGAGCAGTCAGCTCTAAGACAGAAGAGTGAAAACCCTGGAAAGTAAAAGGAATTGATGATAACTCCTATATGATATAAAATTGGAAGACAAATAACACTTTCTCTGTCAGTACACTGCACACAAATAATATATACATACATTAGACCCAGCCCCATCTTCTGTAAATTATCCAGCTAAAGTGATAAGTAAAAATGCCAAGAACAAAGGGAGGATTATTGTTCAACACACTAACGCTGCTGCGTGTAATAGCTACCTTTTTTTAAAGAAAGAAAAATATTTCAACTGAAAAGTTGTCAATTAGAAAAAAATTGCATTGTTTTTTTCTTGATGAAAAGTCAGAAACCTGCTGGGCAACAGCAAAAACGGTGCACTTGAGACTCCATAAAATATGTCAAAACCTAAATAAGTAAAAAACTGGGTAGCAATTACTCCAGTTGGAGATCATGAATAGGATGGTAGTAGTTAAGACCCAGAGAAATAAACCACACAAATGGAAAGAAAACCCAACAAAGCAGACACCTAGGAATTGGCTCCAAAAAAAAAAAAAGTGACTGAAGGAACATGAGATGCAACAGATATAGATGTGAGCAAATGGAAACAATATAATTGAGAGAGAAATGAAAATAATCACAATGTGAAACTGAAATTGTACTTGGAAACTGAAGTAAAAGAATAAAAGGGGTGTAAAAACAGATTTTCTGTAAAATGTCCTTTAAGTAATTAGAAGGAAAACAAGAGAAGTTATATTAAAAGTAAGGAGATTAGTAATTGTAGCTCCAAGAAGTAATAGAAACTGGAAGTATGGAAATCTTTACTCATCTCTGTAGACAGTCTCTAAGGTTTGACCTGTAAATCAATAGAAGGTAGTCCAATTCATCACTAGAAACTGGAGCTAATCAGGCATTTTCCACATTTCCTACAGTTGAACCAGAGGCATTCCAATTCCTGCAGATAGGAATGAAGATCTATCAGGCTAGGGAGAAAACACTGCAATGAATGTGGTTTCAGGCTTTCAATTAGGGTACCTCCATCCTAACTAAGTGAGAGATACAAGTTGTGGTCTCTGCCACCAGTAATGTTTGACCTTTGAAACAAATTACTTTCTACCACATGAACAAGAGATCCTAGTGAAGCAATTTAATGGCTACAACTATTCTACCCTTAAAGGTGTACTGTATAAAGTTTCCCTGGACTTTTTTTCTTCATTGGACTCCAAAGGTCTGAGAGAGTGAAGTTAAGAGGCTGTTGTAGTTTAACTATTCAGTCAAACCTCACCCTTCCCTACCTTTGCCCCACCAGGATTTGGAACAGAATCTATAAGTGGGAAAACTCATGGGCTGTGATAAGAACAGTTTAATAACTGGAATAAAGTAAAATTATGACTGTGAAAGAGAGATGGAGAGAGAGAGAGAGGAAAGCGAGAGGAATAACATTCTGCAACAGTACAACTGCTCATCACCCTCTGACCAATGCCCAGCCTTTCCCTGAGCAACAGTTGGCCACTCCCAGCCAACTCACTCCAGTTTATGCATAACATTCTATGGTACGGAACACCTCTTTGACCAGGGCAAGCCAGCTGTCCCAGCTATGATCCCTCAGAACTTCTTGTGCACCTACTCACTGTCGGAGCATGAGAAACTTGACTCAAGGTAAGAACTACTGAGCGACTACTAAAATATCAGTATGTTATCAATGCAATTCTCACACTAAATTCAAAAAACTCAACACTGTTACAGTTACTGTGCAGGAAATGTACTCTATCCCAACCAAAACCAGGACAGAAGAGATATAAACGTGAAGATTTAATTTCATTTTTATGCTCGAAATAGTCAGAGCATAAGGAAGAAAATCTATATTAATAAGCTAGAATTTGTTGGGCTATGAATTTTCTGAAAATTGCATAAGCAGTTTTGAAAAATTTTCTCTTTTATTAAATCAGTGGCTTTTATGAGTGGCTTAGCACCTATAAGGCACAACTATATAATCATTCTATGTGTCTGATGAATAAACTCGTCAGGAAGGTTAGTACCACTTTTATAAAGTAGATTGATTTATTAAAGAGGAAAAAGAGAAAGATGATCCCATCTAATCTATGTACATGTGTGTTCTTCTCATAATTCTTGATCGGACCCGGAAAACTGGCCTTGAGTTTATCAATGTGTTCCTTACTGTGTGACCATTACACCATTTTTGGCAGTTGCCTCATCGCTACCACACAGAGCTTGAAGTGCTATGAGACTACCCGGAGAAAATAAACTGATTTATTAGGTTTATCAGCAGCCTAGTTATATTTTGGAATTTAATAGTGACAAAATAGTAATTTAAGAGAAAAAATTCTTTTTTCTAGTAAGTATAATTTTCACCATTACTTTCTTTATCTCCTCACTCACTCTATCTATCGTCTCCACCTGAGGGATTTATAGGATAGGATCATCACTTTGTCCTGTGATCCAGAACACTCAGAAGAATATATTTGCTTTGCTCTGTGCATCTAATTTGTAATACTGTAATTCAAAGGCACATTATTAAAATAGGAAAAAACCCAAGAAACAAACAACCCCCCCCTAAAAACCAAATACACAAAACCCTAATCCATTCTCAACATTACTATTAGTGAGGTGTTTCTTTAAGAATTGCTGATATAACCTTTGTTCTCTCTCTAAAACCTTTTAGTCTTAATTTTGACAGTAATTTTCATATGATTACGTTAATAGCATTTTATTTCCAGTACTTAAAGTGATTTTGTTCTTCCCTATTACACGAACCTAACTTCAAGGATGAATTTTTTTTCAGTGTATTTCCTCTGTACACACTTCTGTGCATTACTGGAGTCTTTTATTACCTGTACTTTTTTGTTTCAACCCTAAAAGTTTCCCCAGTGTAAAAAACATTTGTCTCATTTTCAGAGAAAAGGCTTTTATTCACACATCCTTCAGAATGCAATTATTGCTGTCCTCAGCTATGGGGAATCTAGCTGACAATGGACTGACTTTTGACCCAGACATATGCTTCCACTTTGCAACGAGAGTTATTTTAAATGCTGTTTCTGGTCTTTGCTGTTTGTAATTTACTGAAAAAGGTCATAGTCCAAAAAGCTGATTTGAGCAGTTTGCATGTGGCTAAAAGATAAATGCAGTTTGAATCACCTCTAAATAAAGATCTGTAGGTTTTTTGAGCTGAAACACTGAACCCAATTTTGGTTTTACACTGCAACAAGGTAAATGTGTTTTGAATGCCATCTAAGTTGAGTAGTTTCTTTTTTCTGTAGTGCTGTGCTTTCTTTCTGGCAGCTACTTATTTCCTTAAGAGCTCTCAATTCTGAGAATCGGCATGTCATAGAGATTCCTCTATATATGAGCAGTGTTTCTGTGAGCGCATTTGAAATACAATGCAAATTATCTTTTTGTACTCTTAATATAATAAACAGTTCTTGTATCATAAAAAAATCTTTCACCTTCCTCCCGTCTGTCTCTGCTTCCATTGCTTTTTCTCTCTCTGCTTTTTCCCTGTTTCACTATCACAGAACAGCAAATCTACTACAACAAGTAAAACACATTTATTAATAAAAGTCCCTCTTATTCCAACATAAAAAATAAGCAATTTCTGTACAAATAGAGACTTATAAATTGTTCTATGCTGTTTAAAGCATTATCCTGTCTGGAACAGCGAACGCATTTCATAAAGACAAATTCAATGTCAGGGATATTGACATTCAGATATTTAGCATTTAATTGGATGATTAATTTCATCATGAGTATTCCATAAGCCTGTCTGTTCCTTAAGCACAATAATATAAATACATTTTTCCCATTAATACAACTTCAATTGTCTCTCTTCAAAAATAATTTCACCATTCCACTTGCCAGGTATTGATATTTAAAGGAAGTGAATGGGGGGGTGAAGAATTGAAAAGGTAAAAGTGAGAAAAGTCATGGGTTGAGATAAGAATGGTACAATAATAATAATAATTATAACATTTTGTAATGACAAGGAAAATATCAAAGAGAAAGAGAATGAAACCAAGAAAGACCAGCGATAAAAATGAAAACAATTCCTCACCACTCAACAACTAATGCCCAGCCAGTCCCTGAGCAGCAGGACCCTCACTAAGCTCCCCCAAGTTTTATTGCTGAGTATGATGTCATATTATGAAATATCAATTTGCTCAGTTGGTTTCAGCTGTCCTGGCTGTTTCCCCTCCCAATGTCCTGTACCCCCCAGCCTCCTAAGTGGCGGGCTGGAGTGAGGAGCAGAAAAGGCCTAGGCTCTGTATGAGCTCTGCTCAGCAAAAACAAAACCATCTCTGTATTACAAACAATTTCCCCTATACTAGCTACTGTGAAGAAAATAAACTCTATCCCAGCCAAAACCAGCACAATACCATTATTTGTATTTTGTTTTAATAAGCAAGGATTCCACATGGACACACTGACATTCTTTCTACTATTTGACTGAGTTATACTAAGTAATTTCACTGAAATAAATAAAAGTCATACCAAGCAAAACTGATCCCTAATATTTCCATTTTTATCCATTCTTTGCCTCTCTTGCTTGTCCATTTCATAAGTGACTATGACCATAACTGGCTAAGTGTGATGCTGCATTTTATTGTGAAGCACCTGACTGGATCAGAGTCAAGAACAACTAGCTAGGGGGAAAAGCAAAGATCATAGAACATACCATGTCCACTTCAAAATTTAGTGAATAACTTTTAACCCTTACTTGTTCTCAGACAACACAAAGGAAATTAGGTAACAAAGCTGCATGCTGCAAATTACTCCAGCCACATTGAGATCAAGTTTCAGTACTGTGACAAGCATATCCTATCTCATCATACTCATCTCTTTTTATACTTTTAAAATTGGCGATTCTCTTATTTTATGCAACCAAACTTCTACTTTTCGGCCCCTATCAAGTCTGTTTGCAGGAGAAAGTTGTTTAGAACACTTTTCCCATAATATTATAAGTCTAAAAACTTTTATGTGAGTTTATTATCCAAACACATTTTTTTTAGAGGGCTTGATGACAAATATCTTTCCCTTCTATAAGGCTCTTTGTTAAGCAGAAACCTCAGAACTGTATCATCACAGACAGGTTTCTGTCCGACAGAAATGTTATTTTGGTTTTCAAACCAAATCATGCAACCTGATCAAGGAATTATGAGTAAGTAGTGACTTTTTAATATATAAATATAGGTAGGTTTCTTTCTGTGCCTAAAGATTAAAGTGGTCTCTTGGCTCCTGTGTTACTTGTTAAGCATGTGACAGTTAAGACCAGTGGTTCTACAGCTCATTACCTGTTATTGCAACCTACCTCTGATCTATTACAGGTGCAGGGTCTATGATTTTGCAAAGCACCCTACCTGCCTACAACAGTTCCTCTTGTAAGGCAAATCAATCATCCACATTCTGCTCATTTATTATGAGCAGCTGCACATCTCTTCTAAGACTCCCATATATTTCATTCTATAGTGTTATCTAAAGCCATTTTTTTTTTCATTCTGAGAGCTATTTTGTGTTTGCAAAACACATTTGTCAAAACACTCAGCATTTACAAATGCATATTAAAGTTTCAATACAATATCAGACATAGCAGTTTTGCTTTACAGTTGCAAAACTTGCTTGCACAGATGTAGAATTTCCAAGTTTTCAGTATCAAAACTAACACTCAATGTTCAATCTTCTAGAATTAAGCCTGAAGCATCTGTTTTTCTCAAACATTTCAAGGATATGAAGGTAGATTAAGTTTTTTATTTCTTACTCACAGATCTTCCCATCCACAATGCATGTGCAAAATTAATGCAAATTTCGAAAAGAAGGTATGTAAAAGATCTCATCCATTAGTAAAGCTTAAAATACCCTACCAAACAACAGAACCAGTGACTGAAACACTTAGGCATGGGAAATACTTCAATCACATTAGACAAAGTTTTGACTTACTTCTCTGTTTAATGCTTCACAACAATGCTTTTCTATCTCTGCAGCGTAGCATTTAAAATTTTAAGGAGAAAAACAAACAAGTGAACAAACCATTCTGTTTCAGTACACAAGATTCAATAATAGAAGATTTATTTATATGCTCTCCTAGAATTGGATCATCTTTGAGGGCATGGCATGTATAACAAAGTTATCTGAATATAACTTCTACAACGTGAAAGCATTTTAGCAGCCTACCCAAGCCTCTGAAAAGGTTTTACCCTTCTTACTAAAACAATAATAACTGTCACCATTGCACTAGGGAAACAGTAGAGCACAAAGAATAAGTGGAGATGTGGATGGGCAATACTGGTGACTGAGGCTCTACAAAAGATGTCCTCAGTGACCCAGGAAACCAACAGCAGAGGCGAATAAAATAGCAACTGTCTCATAGTTGTGTGTCATGGCATGAGAAAATAAACAGTAACAACTCAAGTTTTAATTTTCAGATGTAGGATTATGTTTGTGCTGTTTTTACCTGGAGATAATGAGTATTTAATTGCATGATCACAGACAATTGTATTTATATTTGTATTTATATTTATGTATTTGTTTTTATTCTCAAGTAGCATTTTAATTAACAAAGAAAAAACAAATATAAGCTCACAACAGGGCTACTAACAGATAATCACAACTCCTGAACTTCCCTCCAGGTCCATTCAGAACTGCTGAAAAAGATCATGAACATATACTTCAATCACCTTCTTCTTTTCAGATAATTTTTTCCTAGTATAATGTTACGAATCCTCTACACTACATAAGAAGTTCAAAATTCTAAGAGAAAATACTAACTCCTTGCTCCAGAGCTGAGTTCATTTGCTTATAGGTGTGATTAGGAGAATGACAAATCTTTTTCTCTATTCACAGAATGGCAGTGGCATAAGAAATCAGACCAGATAAAATTTCAGATTTCACTCTGAGTATATGGAGCGTTTCTTCAACTTGAAAATGTTTTCTGATAGAGTCAGTTGTTAGCAAAAAATAAGGAAAATGAGAACTTTAGTCCCAGTCTAGCAGAAATAAGTAAACATAAACACAATACAATCTCTTCAAGAGCACTGTTTTAAAACTTGACCATGAAAGGAGATCTGTTTTGGAAGATGGAAAGGAATGGAATAGTTGGAAGGGAAAATCAAAACATGTTATTAAGGATATTATCTAACAGAAACAAAATTCAAAACTTTCATTCCCTTTTTCTGATTATCCAAAATGTTGTTCAGAGCTCTAGACAGGCATTTCTACTCAAAACCAACACACCTTTCCAGGAATCAGCCAAACATTCTTCTACATACAAAAGCAACCCTTTTATTCAATACTATTCTGTCTGTAAATGTTTTTTAATAACAAGTGTAAGTGTCCTCCATCCTCCCTGAAACTCTTGTGGAACATCTCTAACACATATATTTCTCACAGACATTGCAGACAGTTTCTTTTTACAAAGAAAAGGATACACAAGGTAGTCTTAAGGATTCTAAGCCCCAGAATGATTGTTGTATCTCATACCTGCTTTGTCTGATCTGTATGCACCTTTAATTTCAAAAGCACTAACAAGATGTGAAGTGTTTGCAACTGTGATTGAAAGCAGAAGACTCAGTGTGTTTATAACTGATGGAAATAGTGGTTGACACCCCAAGGGACTGGTGAAATATTTTTCTCTTCCAAGGCATTTGCAAAATCACTCAAGTGTTATCATCATCACTTCTTTTCTTTCCTTTGTTCTTTTTTTTAATCTTTTTTCCTTTTTTTTTTTTTTTCCCCTAAATAGCAAGCTGGTATTATGTCCTAGTTAAGATTTAATAAATAACTGATAATTTCTGAGGGGAAAAGACAATAAGAGTTGCTTTCCTCTGTTTAATTATTTCCTTTTTTATTTAAATTATTTTTTAACTTACTGATGAGCATTTTGTTCTGTATGGCCTCTATTCCCAAACCACAATCCAATCTGGTGCTTCTAAGACCTAAATAAATTTATGGAGACTGACCAAATACTGGGACAGTTTCCATTCAACAAATTTAATGACTAAAACACAGATATTAATGGAAAACACTCATTCAGACATATCCTCCGGTTCTTTTGAACTGCTTGAATTTGTGAGCTTGATGTATATAGGGAATACTTTGAAAGCTAAGTTTAGTTCTCTTCTGAACACATAAGTTTCTTCACTAGAAGTTCACTTGTGAAGCAGTGAAAAAATTCCTCATATTTCCTCTGCAGTAGCCTGTTGGTTTGGGAACTGCATAGCAGAGTCTGCACAGCATTTATAAGGTTACTAAGGGAAGTTGTGAAGGGGGACACAAAAGGGGTGAATGCTTTTCACTTCAGAGAATGTGTTAATTGTAGATCAATTAAATATGCAACTGTAAGTTTTGCACACATACGACAAAAAGTGTGAAAGTGTAGGAAAACTTTATTCCCAAACACTTGCACAGACCTTAAATAGAAATGGGATCAACTGCTGGCTTCTCTTGACTGCAGTCAGTACATTTGAAGAATAAACATAAACTTTCCTTAAGTCTGATTTTCATATTAGACAGATAATTGCTATTTATGTATCTGACTACAGTTTACTGCATAGCTCATGTTTTCTTCCCATTACCCATTTCATAAAATAAGAGAAAACTCTCCAAACTAATATTTTCTATACATATATGTTTCAGTATTAATGTGATGCAATGTATTGCTTTATGGTAAGCCATGCCTTCATCCGGCTGAAAACTCCAAAATTTGTCAGGAGACAAATAGTTCCAAGCTGCTAATAAGACTTTTCCCATGCAGGGCTTTTCAGACTCAGGAGCCAAGTCACTTCAACTGACTGTATTGAATCACACTGCTTTTGAAGCTCGTGCATTTCAAGCATAAAGGAGCGCCTAAGTTTTCATCTTCCTAAAGAACAGACCTGAGTAAGTAGTTGAGTTACAAGACACAGTATTAAGATTGCTGCTTTTTAAAGGCAGCACATTGTTAATACTCCAGTACAGCTGCAGTGCGTGAACTACAGACATTACGGCTTGCCACTCAGAACAGGCTCTGACGCCGCCTGGTTAAGTAACAATCTTAGCTGCAAATTCTGCTACAAATCAACCAAATACTGCTTCTACTGCAGCTGGCATATTATCTTGTAAAAGAGAATGGAATGCTAGTTTCGGAACACTGTTTATGGGTCTTTTTGCAATAGATGGAGATCATACATCATTCTCTATGTCACTCAGATTCTGTTAAAACCATAAATTACTACTTATCCATAAAACAAAAGAAGGAAATCTATTTTATTATTGCCTGGGAAAATCTAAACACATTATGCAACATCACACTTCCACCTACTCGAAAGCAATAAATTACTTATGTAGAAAGGGCAAATAAAAGAGGAATTATCAAAGAAGAACAAAATACATGATAAGAATGCTATTCATACTACAATATGCAAGGCTTTATCACTTTTTCTATTCTGATCTAGTAAGCTCTGGGGATCATCTCAGCCTCAGCAATTTTTTTCACTTCATGTATAAGTCTTACGTGGATGTGATGTGTTTTTTTGGTTTTGTCCACCCTTGTAACCAACAAGAAAATTATAATGCCACTGTACAGGTACCTGTATTGGTGAGGTACAAAAGGCAATTGCCTCACATAAAATCTCAATGAAAATGTGTTTAAACCAAGACATACAGGTAATATCATCAGATACTTAGAGTTTAGAATAAACCCCCTAAGAAGTAGAAACTGGAAATTACTTCAGAATTCCTGGTGCAAGATACCAATTGCATGCCTGGAAATTTCAGAGTGAGGGAGTGACACAAGTAACAGACTAAATTCCTTTGTCAGGGATAGAGCTACCTACTCACAGCTTTCCCAACCAGCTCAAATTCTTTAGTTAGTTGCATCAAGAATCTGGCCTCTGGGATTGCGGCTCTTGTAGTTTTTTGAAGGGGGAACAAAAAAAGGATATTTCATAATATTGGCCTAATCAATTCTGCATGTCTTTTTACTTTGTTTCCTCTTTGCCTAAAACCAGTTGAATTGAGAGTGATTTCTCACAGGGTAGAAGGAATCTTCACTCTTCAGTTTCTTGAGAGGAAGTTCATATACAGTGTCTCTGGATTTTTAGCTGTTCTGTAATGGTTTATTAATAGACATTTAAGGCTGTTTCTCATTCTTCAGGAACATTTGTTAGCTGCATCCGACGCCACTAAAAGGGCGCAACTATCAGTTAAGAACTGTACAGCAGCTTATTGCAGTGGTCAGCTTTAATTGGACTGTTGTGCCAAATGACAGGTTATGAAGTAGATGAGAGTCATTTGGCTCACGCCTATTGTTGCAGTTATTTCCTCTGCCTAGACTCATCTGTTTCTTGCACAACACTGAAACGTCAAGCTTAATTCTAGTTACTATTGATCAAGTTATGAGAAAGTAGTAAAAATATCACGTTCACTTTTTGCTCTTGGATATTTTGCTGTAATATGAGGGCAGAATGCAGGCTGTTAATCATTTTTAAACACCTCTATACTGAGGCAGCTTTGGCTAATGTAGGGAAGACAACATTTTTTTTCTAATGGTAAACTACAATTTGCAAGAAAGAAGGATGCAGGAGGTTTTTCAGGGTTCAGCATTTAGGGTAATAAAGCCTCAGAGGGCATTTTTATCTTGGTAACCTTTATATTTATGTTTGGTAGGTTTTTTTCATAGATCATCCAATTACACTTTTCTAGATCACACAATTTCAACTATACCATTTCAAAAAACAAATCTAACACCAAGAAGTATGATCTGTGAATTATTATTTCCTTCAATTTTTAATTTATTTACAGAAATTTCTTAATTGAAGACCATATTGCCTCATCCATAGTTGCCTATAATTCATCATAAAAAGTTACTAAAGGCATTAACAAATTTGAGTCCACATAAATGCATAAAACCTTCTCTCTAACTTCTTTACTTCTGTAATTCCCTTCTCTTTCCTAGTTCCATCTACCTAGATGAAAAGCAATGAAAGACACAGTATATTTTCTCTCAGTGCTTTAAGTTCCTTTACAAAGAATGACTGGGTTAAAAGAATTTCCTTGAGGCTTGCTCTTGCTTTAGATAGGAGCTAAGAATCTGGGGACAGAAGATTTGGAGGTTACAGAGTGTAGAAAGTGAAGAGGGAGCCTGAAGGGGATAAAAAAAAAAAGAAGAAAGAAAAAGGACTTACAGCCCAATGTCAGAATGGGACAGAAGGAACCTTCCTATGGGCTGAAGGTGAGGACTGAGCGTGTTGTAACACAGAAAGTCAGGGAACTGCTTAAAATCAAGCCTTGAAGCAAGAACCTCTGCTGTTAGGACGCTGAGCAAAGCACCACCTGTGTATAATTTGTCACCGTCGCTTAATAGTGAACCCACACAGCAAAGTACTGCTCACAGTATGTTGAAGTATCTACAGGGAGAGTACTATCAACTGAATAACTGTTAAAAGTACCTGTCATGAAAAGTATCTATAACAATTTCCTATGCTTTTTATTCCAAACTCATAAACGCAATCAACTGGAGTTTGTTTGTTTGTTTGGTTGGCATTTTTGTTGGGTTAGTTGGTTTGGGGTTTTTGTAACTAGTGAGAAATTCCTGACTGCCACTATTCCGGAGACAGAGAGGAAAGCACACAGAAGTTTTTAAGCAAAATAATGAATGGAAAAGACTCAGTCTTTCCTTGAATAATTTATACCTTTTTATGAACCAAACCAAAACATTAGGAAAAAGACTGGAAGTCTTAAGGTTTTATGGACTTCTGTTAATCCTTACATCCATATAAGATGAACAGAGAGGATAAAGAAAAATCTTGGGAAAAGAGAACTGCTGATCTCATACTATAAAACATTAATGGCTTAGCTAGGTAAACTAGCCAGCATACTACGCTTCAGTTTGTTTTATAGCCAGCTTGCAAGAGCAGCAGATACTACAGAGGATTTCTCAAGAAATAGTTCCGAAATGAATTGTCTTTGCACTGGGATAAAAACTCATCCCTTGAAGCATACAAAAAAATAAACAGCCAACAGAAATAATATTAGATCTAATATTGGGACAGTCTCCTGTGAACTGTTTGCTACTCTGTTGACATGTAATAGTCTGTTCAGCGTTACTACTCACAGTTTTGTACTACAAAGATTAGCAAAAGTTTTGAGTTAGGTAATTAAAAAAAGAAATCAAAAAACACTACTTTTCTTTAAACACCATGGTGTTTAGTAACTTAAACCAGAAAATCTTGATTGTCATACTGTCAAAAATTTATGCCTTTTTCAGAGTTTGATTGTCATCTAGCCCTCTGAACTTCTTGTACACAGAAAATTTTTTGTTAGAGGGAAATAATTCACTATAAACTTAGTTTCTCTAGATTTGCAGAATCCACAGACGAGGAGTGTTACAGAAGCATGTGAAGGTAAATTACAAAAATAAAACATAACCACACCTTCAGAACAAGTCAATAATTACCATTTGACAAACATTAATGCATGCTCAAATACAGTCAAATCAATTTTTTCAGCTCTTACCTAAGCTCAAATCAACTGCTTAAATGGATAAAGTAGTAGTGTTTACAGAATACAGAAGGCAAAAACTTCTTCCAAAAAGCGTTGAACAGAATTAACACCATTGGCTTAGTCTTAGTAACACAATCACTTTTGAAAATTGATTAATAAATAAAAAAATCCTTATGTGTGGTGTCTTGGTTGCTGAGATTGACTCATATACACAAGTACTTTATGGTTGCTTGAGGCAATCAGTTGATATCAAGGGAAGCTCTACAATTACAATAAATCAATGTGCACAGGAGACATGGGCAGAATACTTTATATGAACAAAAAACTGAGGAGATATCAACTGGTATAAACTATGCTGGGAAAAAAAATTAGTGTCAATTGTTTTTGTAGCAGATTTTGAAATACACTTTACTTTCAGATGCGGACAAGTCTTACATTCCTTTTTAAGAAAGGAATTGCCTTAAGAAAAGTCAGTTGGCTTAAGAAAGCAGGTTGTCACAGACTAAGTTTTGTGCTGCATGCTGGCATCCAGGTTTCCAAATGACCGCAATTCATCACATTGGAACATGTTCTGAAAGCCTTCTTCTTTTTGCTTACAAATAGCCCAAAGAATGAAACAATATTAATCTTAAATTATGTTAATCAATTCTTCTACCTATATTTACTAACTAGAGTAGATCTGTTCATATCTGGTTCCAACAAAATGAAGAATTCTGGTGGCTTCAGAACATATTCAATACATATTGGTCACCCGAAGCAATGATCTGTAATGCTCTGCAAGTTATCATTAGCCAAGTATAAATATGATATATAATGTTTTCACCTGAAACTGAGGTTGATGGGGGGAGAGAAGAGAGTTATAATTCTATTTGTAACTTAGAAACTCCTCTGATTCCTGCCACTAACACCTATAAGCTGCCATAAGTAAAACCAAGTTACACGGTGTGACAAGAACACAGACAACAGTAAATAAATCCTGTCAAAGCAGCTTCTATAAACAGCTTCATAAAAATACATAAAATTGTCAGATATTTCATATTGACAGTATGAAAGAAAACATCTTCAGTAAATCTCCTGTATTTGGTGACATATCCTCAGACTTTCTTAAGAAACTGACATGAATTGGAAGTCTCTAGATGCCAATGTTCTTAATTTTTAACATTATCTGATTAATTTTGTTCTATGCATCACAGTAATAACATGAATGTATGTGGACAAGAAAGTACATGTTCTTAAGGAAAAGTATTGAACTTTTAGTCAGAGTTCATAATCACTTAGTCATCTTCTATACTCAGCAGGCATCATGAGGCTTTGTAAAAAGTTTTAAAATTATTAAAGTCATATTTGGAGCAAGTTGCATAGACAGCGGGAACAAGGTTTGTCCTGTATTTGTGAAACCTGCTCAGGTGTCTGTTGAGACCTCATGTATTCATTCACTTTTCATGTATGACATTGTCTGTTGAGAACATCTGCCTCATAATAGGTTAAACATCTTGAATTCACTCTATTCTTACACTTAGGAGTGGAGAGCTGCTGATTTACCTTAAAAAAGTCATTTTATGTGAGAACAAGTGGCAGACTAATCTGAGCTTCTGTGATTTTAACTCTGTACTAGCAACATACCCCAAACCTCCATAAGCTTCTTTTCTGATGAAAAACATCAGCAACCTCCCTCACAATGCTGTGACATCCTCCCTCACTCCAAACCTTCCCATGTATGCACATTATCACCATTCATTACAAAGCAGAAAAAATGGGATTTGATTTCTAAAAATGTTAATGGAATAGGATCAAAATTACTTTTCTCTTCAATTCTCTCCCTCCAAATATACGTGCAAACATCCTTCCACCCACCAGGGTATCAAGCATTGCACTTTATATATTTTTCAGCCATCCAGCCTTATTGTACGCCAAGGAACAGTAATTATTGTGCTACTGGGAATCACATAAAATGCAGTTTTGGAGGGAACTCAGGATGCCACTCTGTGCTCAGCCTTCTCCAAGTAGAGCAATCACAAGGGTAGACCAGCTTTCTCTGAATCTCGCCCAGAGGTGTTTTGAAAACTTCCAGAGCATCTCTAGGCAGCATGTCCAAAAGGGTCAGTCACACTGAAAAACTTTTTTCCTTACGTGCCTACATGCTATTGCAGATTGAAACTGCTCCTTCCTGCCCTTTAATTGTGGATGTCTGAGGAAAGACTGGCTCTATCTGCCCTACAACCCTCCTTTATGTGGTGGCAGACTAAGATTAAATTTTACTCACTCCCAGAACTTGCTCTTTTCCAGACAAAGTGAATCAAGTTCCTCTGGTCTCTTCTGGCCTTCTTCAATCTATCTACATTTGTTTTACTGGGGAGCCCCAAACCATAGAAGGATGCAGTGTAGCTGTTAACCCCTTGATGAAAGAAAGAGTATTTTAGAAAGAGAGCGGAAGTGGAATGGCTGATGTTTAGGACCTAAACTTAAACTTCATAAGGGATGTTTAGGAAAGGGGACAAAGTAGATGCAATTTAACCCTATTTCATATCTACCTCTTCAGTCCTATTCCATCCTCTCCCCAAAATTACAAAAGGAGAGTTACCTAGCAGTACAATAACAGCTATAGGGCCCCAGTTGCTATCTTTCACTAGTTAAGCAGTGCTTGAAAAAGAAACTACACAGAAGAATCAAGTGGCATGAATCTAGTGAAACATCCCCATAAAGCAGTTCAGGAAGATACTACTACATCAGTGGAAAAGAAATGTGGAACTGTTTTGAGATCAACCCCTTAAAAACATCCTTTAGATGAGAAGTGAATAGGGGAGGCCTTATACTGTGTAGTCAGAGTAAGACCTATATAGATTTCACCTCACTCTCATCACTTAGATTTAGGAAAGGTATTGGAAGGAAAGAGTGACTGAGAATCAGATGTTACTAGAAGAGGTACATAAAATAATTCCAGGAGGGTCCAACAGCAACTCCTGTCTTTCCTTTCCGAATCTTCCCCTCTGCTTTTCGGCTGCTTGCTGCAATTCCTCTCCTTCCCTTCTCACATGGTTATTTTGAGCTTGGTTTTTTTTCTTGGTTGTTTTTATTTTTTTTCCTTTTTCATGTTCGCAGTCCTATAAATGCTTCTTTGCAGAGCAAAGTTTCAGTCAGCTAAACACAAACTTAATTTTTCTGATTTTTTTTTTTTTTTTAACTTCAAACTAGAAGCCTTGGGTTATGATGCCTGAAAGCAAGCTGAAGACTACTCAGTTCCTACTAAAATTATGCCACTCAAAAAACTGATGTACTTTTAAGAAAATTATGCCACTCACTAGAGCCATGTGGCGCGCCACTCAGAATGTTATTCTGTCAAGGGCAAACAAGAAAGTCTCACAATCCTCTTCAGTCCCTCTTCCCCATCTTAACCACTCAAGTATTCCCACTACTTAGTTATGGCGCATATGCCTTAACCTGCTTCATTCTCTTAATTTATTTTTCAGCTTATCATATAGAATTTAAGCAGAAGTTCATTTTGTGTATTTCATACAGAAGGTTAAATTCCACCTAAATCTAGTTTTATGCTATCTGCAGGCCCTTGCAAACCTCAATCTAAAACAGTATGACAGAACTTACAGCTTTGGATCCTTTTTTCTCCCAAAAGGAAAGTACAGTTTATTTCCAACAAGGAGCCAGTCTACTGTTTTCCCTTTACCTGAACTGGGTGTTGCCTTTTATAAAATTATATTGATATATTTTATACCAACCAAGCCTTGCCAAGTTACTTTTCCTCCATTCCCCTACCACCGAAACCAAAAATTTTCATGATGAAATTAAAAATCTGGTTTTATCTCCGTATTTTACATTCCCCACTCCCCCCAAACTCCACCATTTTGATTAATAGCATTCCTAAAGAGGGATTTTATTTTCCTAAACTTGTACAGTTCCTGACATGGTTAAGTTTTAAACAGAACCATGTTAACAGATGAAATAATAATAGCAGTAAAATAGAAAAGTTGTATCTTTCTGTCCGCATCCAACAGTCTTATGTTTCTGATAAAAATCTGTTCATGATATACCTTTATCTTTTTACTTGGCAGCTACTTTACATTAGTAAAACTGCAGATATTTGAGATATGAAATCATAGAAATTCCCTAAACCTCTCATACAATAGTTCCAAAAGAATAATGGAGATCTATTTCAACCCCTTCTTCTAGCTTTTATTAACATCCTTATAAAATAATACACACCTCAGATATGTACAGCATAATAATTTTCTGTTGGAGAAACAAACCCAAGGACTACAACAGTACTGCCAACAAGCAGAAACCTAGATTCTTCTACAGGCTTTTCAACACAGATACGTACAGTATATAAAGATGAAGAGACATTAAGTGCAGCTTACTAGCTAGATTTCATTTATTCTGAAACTTCCCTGTGCTATTCTCTGAAGGAGACTGGAGTAGGTCAGTGGTTGCCTTTGCATGATACTATTTGCTATTTAACGCTTACCTTTGGCTCCCTTATTGTTTCAGATTTTTATAGCAGAATGTAATAGACAACAAGCATTAAGCTCCGAAGGAGCCAAAAGTATGGCTAGAACATTCTGAAGCCACTTGTAGGAAACAGAATCTTTAAGTAGGACACTTTATTCCAATAAAAATCTTACTTTTTAGTACTTTGTAATATATCTAGTAATAGCAAAAAGTACTCTGTAATATATCTAGTGTAATTAAGCCCTGTTTGGAATTCATTCCCACTTTCCAAAGACAAGCTTTCTAGGAGGTACCTGAATCTATCTTGAAGTTTGAAATTACGTAGATTCTGTTCCAATACAAAGTGTATTTTGTATTCAGATTGTCAGTGGTAGACATACCATGCTGCAAAGGGATGAGAAGAATTGCCAACAGGAAAACTGTTGAAATCTCAGCAATAAAACTCTCCTCTAGAACACACTGTAGTTTTAAATGTTTTTGCTCTTTATACAAAGGAAATACTGCTTTAATTCTGTTGACAACTGTTGTACTTAGACAGCACCACTGTAGAAAAAGCTTTAAGAGCAAATTTGCTGTACCATTATATTTTACTGTTCTACAGCCATATGTAGTTTTCTTATTGAAAGTCAGCTAGTAGCCTTTTGCTCTCAGAAGTGTGAATAAAAACATATAAGAAAAACATTTTTGCGAGAGAAAGAAAAATAAATAAGCCCTTCTCTCAGATTTTTTACTTGACAACCAGCAGTCTAATAAAAACTAGCTTTTAAATTTTGTCTTGCTAGTCATGTTGAAAAGTTTTCATTAAGAGGTTTGCTTTGTTATGCATTTTTGCAAAAATGACAGTGTTATAGGAAACCTATGGTAAGCTGTGGAAGGAACATCCTTTTGTTTTCCTTTCACAGGACATTCTAGAAGACAGTTTTCTGGGACAAAAATTTGTATTTTACAGTCAGATATTTCTCCAGCCATTAATAACCTTTGTGAAAAATAAAAAAAAATTGAAAGCTTTTGAAATGTATCCAGTCCACTCACAGAGCATTTTTTAAAGGAAATGGATCTTGCAAACCCAGCAATTCAAAATGGAGACATTCAGCTTTGGACAGCAACTTCCCTTTTCATTTGAAATTTCCAGGCAATGCAGCTGTAATGGGATGTCTTATGTGAACCTCAGGAGCCCAATAGAAGCGTTGCAAATAAAATGTTCAGGCCCCATGCACTCAGTGAAAATACAAAAACCTGTGTTTGATACCCAGGAACTCCAAGTAAGAGTGACACAAATCATCCAGCCCAGTAGGCCAGAAGCCATCTGAAAACAGTATCCTGAAAGCACAACATTGCCAGCTGGTCAGCGGGGGTGATTGTCCTGCGGTGGTGCAGCCTCACCTGGACCACTGTGGGCAGTTTTGGGCACCGCAATATAAAAAAGAAATTAAGCTATTAGAAAGCATCCAAAGAAGGGAAATGAGGATAATGAAGGGTATGAAGGGGAAGCCGTATGAGGAGCAGCTGAGGGCACTTGGTGTGTTCAGCCTGGAGAAGAGGAGACAAGGGGAGACCTCACTGCAGTTACAGCTTCCTTGTGAGGCGAAATGGAGGGGCAGATACTGATCTCTTCAGTCTCATGGCCAGTGACAGGACTCAAAGAATGGCAAGCCAGGGGATGTTTAGGTTAGATATTGGGAAAAGGCTTTTCACCCAAAGGGTGGCTGAGCACTGGGACAGGCTGCCAAGGGAAGTGGTCACAGCACCAAGCCTATATAAATTCAAGAAGTTTTTGGGCAATGGTCTCAAACACATGATGTGATTCATGGATTGTCCTGTGCACAGCCAGGAGCTGGACTTGGTGGTCCTTCCAACTCAGTATATTCTGTGATTTTATAATTTTAAGTGTGCAGTTCCTTACATCCTCAGGTGGCTAATGGAAGAAAATACAGGAATTAACACTCATCTGAGCTCAAGCAATTGTATCAGAATTATTTCCTCTTATCATTTGGTATGTGCATCCAAGAAGTCTTAAAAATTAGAATGACATCATTCCTTCTTATCCTCCCCAATAAAAGATGACTACTATGACCCTTTAACAGGCTTAGTACTTTCAAAGTGCTGTATATATTATCCTCCCATTATAATATATTTGGATAAAGTTACACCAGGTCACTTAATTACTAAAATAATTTGGGGAAAATTGTTGTTCTAACTGAAAACAAATAAATGGGGCAGAGTGCTAATTTTCACAGAAAGGAGAAGAGGTGAGGAAGAGTAAATGAGACTCTTATTTTCTGAGCAATTTTTAGTTTCTTTCAGTTTCTCTAGTGGTGTCTTAGGTAACACTAACAAGACTTGCTTGTCTCACTGGAATGAATGATGGCCTAGAAAGAGGTGGATAATATATCGTATCATGAAAGACCGAAGTGGGTCGAGCTACTTAAGATTACCAAGTGCAAGGTTAAGTAGTGAACCAGCCCAGTTTGTGAGTATCTACAGCAGCGCAAAACTTTTATAATGAGTCCAGAACACAAAGACACAACAAAGATGTCAGATCTGGCAAACAAAGCCATACAAATTCAAACTAGCACAGAACACCATTTTTATGATAAGAAAGTAATCATAGAAACAATTTAGCAGTGATTGCAATTGATTCGCTGTCACTGCCATTGCTAATAATATCTGATGGGATAGCTTTTTTTTTTTTCTCCTTTAAAAAGCGATATTGCTACTCAGGGATACACAGAAGTCATATTTAGGGTGTTACAGATTAGCTATAATTATATTGTTTCCTTCTTGCTTAATCACTTATGAGTAATTATATCAGAAATCACTCAAATGAACACACATTAAGAGTTTCCATCAATAAAACAAATTTGTCACTTTAAATGATGACATATTTTTCCTTGCCTTAAGAGGACAATAACATTCCTAAAATCTTGAAATTAGTCAGGTTATGACCCTAAAGAACTATGAAAGGTCTGCGTACATTTATTTTCATTCTTTCTGTTAAGGGACTACATGGCAAAGAAACTGCTATCTCCAATACTTCCCACAAGAAATATCCCATGTTTCTGTTTGCTTGTCACCCGCAGCCAGTGCTGTTCTGAAAAACAGCTACTTCAAACAGCAGAATCTGATTCTCTCTTTGTGTACAAAGCAGCTGCAAACTGTGGGCTTTAAGCAGGAATTACAAACTGAAATTCTGTACTCTCTATTCTGTGCAAGCTAGTAATACCTCAATAAAAGGGCCATAAATAAAGCAAAAAATATAAAACATCCTTGCTCACTAAATGTATAGAGTTTTTGTATTTACTGCTTACTTTTTCTCACTGTATATATTTTTTCCCTTTCATTTATATCCTTTAAGTTTCTCTTGGTTTTCAAAATACACTGTTGTTTAAGGTAAATCAATGTTGATGAAATACTCAGGTGCACTTCAGCAGCAGTTCATCATATTTTCTTATCTAGCATCATTCCAGTATGATGGTAATGACAACTAATTCCCAGTAGACTACATAGTCTCTTCTTTTTTAATCTCTCCAGTGCAATTTTTCTTTACCTGAGTGCTCTGTCTTTACATTCTTCCTTGCATCCCAGAGCTAGCTACATTTCCTGTGAGCATTAATTTGGAAAGGAGAAGTGACATTAAAAGGTTTCACACAAATGAAAAATTTTAATGCTGATGATTTTACTGTCATATCTTCTGTCATCCAACAGACTTTTTCAGCTGGTAGCTGCACATTTTAAGAACTGCCTTTTAATATGGTTTTAAAACTGTTATTGACTCTGTGTATCCTAAAGGACAGACCTGAAGGTATTGCGGTTTTCTTTCCTATTTCCTCCCTTCTCATCTCGATTGCCAAAACCAGTCAGTGAATACAAGTGCACATATCTTGAACTTGATGTGCCTGAAAGAAAAGATGCCTAGACTGGATTAATCTTGTATTATGCTAAATTACCATGCATTTGTCTGTCATGTATCATGTTTGATTCTGATAACTCCAATGATATAGTTTTTTTATTTTCAGGGTAAAAATTCTTATTAAGTATCAGTTCTGAAACTTGTCTTTATAACCTGAAGATCAAGTAAAATAAAACTAGGGGGTTTTTGCTGATTTTCTGATTACTGCTTTTTAGTTAAAAGATTTTATCATTCACCTCATGCTTTCCCCTCAAAAAAAAAAAATAATAATA
>VWZG01008458.1:0-20238 GCA_013396735.1 Grallaria varia | reverse complement strand
GTAGATGATCCACGATTCAGACCCATATAAAAGAGTGGACAGCACAATGGCTTTATAGACACTAATCTTGGTACTTTTCTTCAAGTGTTTATTGTGCCAGACTCTTTTATAGAGTCTTCCAAAGGCACTGTAGGCCTTTGCTAACCTGTTGTCTATCTCTTGGTCAATCTCTATAAATATATATTCACTTAAAATAACACATGTAATGTGTTACGCATGTCAAAGCGACATAAAACAACACATAAACCTAAATCGTCCTCCAGAATTAATGGGAGAGGTGTCCTGTAAGATCTTAGCCATAACCTCAGTGTGTTCAACAGACATCTGAGATAGGCCAGTGCACTCTGCCATCTGAGAAACTCACACCAAGTGGGAGTAACAATGTGAGCTCTTTCTGTATGTTTCATAGAATATTTTGCTATCACATGCTGCAAAAAACAACTGTCAAGTTTGTGAGGTCTGTATTTCCACTGTTACTTATAAAAAGAACATATATGAAAAGAGCACAAATATACATGAACAATAGGCCCTAGATGTCAGGTTCCAAAAAAAAAAAAAACCAAACCAAACAAACACTCTTAGGTTTCAAATTGAAATCTTGCAACAATCTTTGTGGTGACCAGTGACAGAACCTGAGGGAATGGCCTGAAGCTGCGTCAGGGGAGATTTAGGTTGGATATTAGAAAGAATTTCTTCAGCCAGAGTGGTTGAATGCTGGAACAGGCTCCCTAGGGAAGTGACCACAGCACCAAGCCTGCCAGAGTTCAAGAAGGATTTGGACAATACTCTCAGACACAATGTGTGACTCTTGGGAACAGATGCAGGGCCAGGAGTTTGACTGGATGATCCTTGTGGGTCCCTTCCAACTCAGAGTATTCTGTAATAAATAGATTCTGAATAAAAAGGAATGAAAACACAGAATATCATGGTTCTGCAAAGTAAACAACTATCTCACCTAAATTTGTACACAGAGAAGTATCAGATAAGTTTGAAATGCATACTGGCATTGGTACTTAAAGTAAAACCTGTAATTGGAACACAGAAATTAAGTTACTTTCCCATCATATTGAACATCAACATGAAGCAATGAAAACCTAAACAGCAGTTCTTAATGTATCTGGTAAACCAAGCAAAGGAAAGTTTCAGAATTGTGGCCATTTGTTGGTTTACGCTTTTAAGTTCTCAAACAACTGAACTACAAATATTGATGTTTTCTCATTACACACTTGAAGGAAAAATCCCAATCAATTTTTTTAAGTGAACAGTTGCCAGCACAGCATTGCATTTCAAAGTACTCTGTTTTGGACTTAGCAATAGATTAACCCATATTAATTGTCTTGCAATTCATTTTTCAAAGTCTTTGAGAAAGGTGTTTGGTTACTGTGATTATTTTGGCATTAATATTCAGTGAAATGTAACATTTGTCCTGTTTATATTATTTCTTTCAGCACATTAATAAACTAACTTAATCCACAGCCAATTTAAAAGGAAAACGAAAGTCAGTATTGCAAAGGTTATTCTTAAGTAATATTTAATAGTCTGGACACATACAGATGATACCAGTTTTATAGATTTCATGAATGTGAGGTTGAATTATAATTAAGTCTCTGCATGCAATGAATAGTTGATATTACTCTGTACTTCCATATTATTATGCAGAACTTGCAAAATAACGGCTGTAACAGAGAAAGTTCAGTGTGAGTTTTTATCCTCAAAGAAGAAAAACTAACAAGACAAAGTAAATACAGACAAAAAAAATCTCTTTGGTACCAAATAAAATCATGAACAGCATTATAAAATAGCAGGCACTGATATAGAGTGCCTGAGGTGCCTTAAAGTACCTTACTCTTACTAATGCTAAGGGCATGATCTTTGGAGCTCTGCAAACTTTCAGCTCTGCTGCTGTAGAAGTGTTTCACTGAAGCGTCTCTGGTTATACTTTTCCTTTTGTTCCCATACTGTTCTCATGCTGGTGGCCTCATGGGCTTGCACCTGCCAAGCCCAATGGTGTTGGTACAGTGGGTTATCGTAGTAAATGGCTATAATGGCATAACAATGACTCCTCTTTACATGCCTATTCTTTCTTCTTCTTTTGCATATTTTAGGTACTTGGGTACTTTATCTGGTTTTCTCCAATATAGAGAAAACCAAACAGTGCACAATAATACAGGCAATAGTCACTTAAAGGCTTGACCATCATTACCCAGCAATACTTGGGCACAGAAACTTTAACAGATAATCAATATTCAATGCTCGCACATGACTGATATATGCCAACCTGTGCTAACATCATCACAAAGAGGAAGAAAATTACAGTGAATAAGAAAGGATCATGACAAAATTATATAGTGCTAGGGACTAAAGGCAAGGCAAAGAAATCGTTGTTACCACTGCTGTCATGTTCCTCCTTGACACCTCTTGCACTGCAGAGAGCCTCCCTCAGAGGAAGCTTGCCTAGGACCTTGTTATGATCCTATTATTGAGAGGTGCCTCTGCCTGAGTCAATAGGACAGATTGTCTTTAACAGTTAATACTGAGGCAGATAAAGAGAGAAAGACATGAGAAGGAGGAGTGGGGGAGAGCGGGAAGGGAGAGAGAAAGAACATGAGAAAGAGAGAAAGATTAAGCAGAAAGATATCACCACCCAAAGATCCAAATAGTGTTCTGTTGGTCCTCTTCACCCTGACTTCTCAGTAGTGGGGGACCTGAGGTCATTTAAAACTTTGTGCTATTTATCCTATTGGAGTTACTATATGCTGTCAGCTGTTGCACCCACTAATAATTTACTGGACTATGTGACCTGTGGCTATTAAAATCTTAGACTGGTCTTATGTCATACTGATTTTGAAATCAATGGGCTGCTCAAGGAGGGAAAATAACATTACCAGATCTGCCTCTGAATGACTTTTATTTTAATCTTTCATTATCATACTGACTTTGTTAAAACCTCTTGGTGACCATTTCTTGGAACATTAATAAATTACTGTTGTATTAAAGATGACATTAGTAAAATATTTTTCCCATAAGACACACCAGAATTATAAATTTCCCTCTGGTAGGACTTCAAGGAACTAATCTAATGAAATATTAGTTTCACCTAAAAATTGTTGATAAAGCAAATATTACTATTTGTATATTCTAAGTCTAATGTTTTCTGTTTCACTCACTTTTTAGGGTTATTAATAGACTTAGTAAAAATCCAAGATTATTTTCCAAGCTTAAAAAGGGTGGAAAAAAAATTGTGTTGCTCGGTTTTGATTGCAAGCACAATACTCAGAAATCATGTGAGGATAACCTTCATGTTAGGTTAGAAATGGTTGGAGAAAGCTCTTAACTCTTGTTCATAGCTGGAATATTTGATCAGGTGCTATTTCTTACTGTTCATTTCCCTGTGTCTACTGCAGGGCTGTGGTATAATTAGGTGGTCCTGGCCCAGTGCTCCCAACAGCACTATCTTGTAGCCTCAGTGATCAAAACAACTGAGAATTAAATCAGTGCTATCCTGTTAAATTTTAAAATTGGTGTACTTTGGCCCTAATAAATAACTAATGAACATGTGTAAATAAGTACTAAGCCAGAATAAATAAATAACAAGAACATGAAAAATGAGAAAGTGATGAGGAGTAGAAAGCATGAATTCATCAAAGGGGAATTGTACTTGACAGACTTGTTTGCTTTCTATGAAAAATTACTGTCTTGGGAGATGAGGGGAGAACAGCAGATATTGTCTACCTGGACTTCAATAAGGCCTCTGACAGTGTCTCCCATAAGATTCTCATGAAGGAGCTGGCAATGTAAAGGCTGGGGAAGCAGACCCTAAGATGGATTGAAAATTGTCTAAATGGCTGGGCCCAGAGGCTTCTGAACAATTACCATACCTAGATGGAGGCCAGTGACTAGTAGTGTACCCCAGGGGTCAATATGGGCCCAATCCTACTTACCGTCATCATTAATGATCTGGAACATGGGACAGAATGTACATCAAAGTGTGAGGAGTGGCTGACATACCAGAGGGTCATATTACCATTTAGTGGGACTTTGACAGGTTGGAGAAGGGGTCTGACAAGGAACCTCATGAGGGTCAAGAAGGGAAAGTGTAAAGTCCTGCACCTGTGGAGGAACAACCCCAGAGCACCAGTGCATTCCAGGGTCTAGCCAGCTGGAAAGTAGCTTGGGAGAAAAGGCCCTAGAGGTCTTGGCGATAAATACCAAGTTGAACATGAGCCAACGATGTGCCCTTGCTGAAGAAGGTGAATGGTATCCTGGACTGCATTAGGCAAAGTACTGCCAGCAGGCTGAGGAAGCTGATCCTTCCCCTCTGCTTGGCATTGATAATGGCACACATGAAGTGTTGTGTCCAGTGCCGGCTTCCACAGTGCAAGAGACATGGACATACAGGAGAGAGTCCAGCAAATGGCCAAGAAGATCATTGAGACTGAAGTACCTCCTGCTAAGGAAAGGCTGAGAGAATTGGCGCTGTTCAGTCTGGAAAAATGGAGGCTGAGAGGGGATTTCATCAACACTTGAAGGGAGAGTACAAAGAGGATGGAGCCAGGCACTTTGTGATGCCCATAGAAAATGGGCACACTGAGATACAGTAGGTTCCCTCTGAACATCAGTGAAAACCTTTTTGTACTGGAGCATGACCGAGAGCTGTCTATGATGCACAGACGGATTGTGGAATCTCCATCCTTGGACTTACTCAGAATTAATTGAGACATGATCCTGGCCTCTAGATGTTCCTGCCTGATCAGGCTGTTGGACCAGATGACATGCAGAGGTCCTTTACAGCCTCATACCTTCCCTGATCCACTGACAAAGTAACAGAATCCCTAATAATTTCTGATATAATTCAGAAATTAATGTGGGTCAGAGGCTCTTTCAAATAAACAGTATGAATGTGACCACTATTTTCTGAAGATAAGAGAATTTAATAATAATGGTGTTAATCATTATAGGTCACTCATCCTCATTGCCCCACTAGCATTTTAGTTCACTAGCATAAATAGTCTTAAAATGTTAGCTGGGAAACATTATACTGTAATGCAAAACGTACAAGAGGAGGATGGGGAGAGGAAGAGCATAGTATTTGTAGCATTAGGCAGTCTTTGTTTACTTCTATAACCACAGTCCATGAAGATAACTTACCTATAAGCCTATCAATTTATGCAGTGAGCCCACCATAGTGATTACTGTTCATTTCTAGCCACCTTTTACTCTCACACTGCTGAGTCTTCATAGTAGCTTCTGGTACTGAACTTGCACATTCAGCAAATGCTGAATACATTGATGCAAGTCCTTGTTGCGGGTTCCAAAAAGAATGGCACTCAGGGTCTGTCAGATGTTGATTAAAATATAATTTACTGGACATAAGAGGAGAAAGAAAAAAGATATAGCATAATTAACCTTACATTCCTTCAAATGGTAAGCACCCCAAGTTTTACAGCACTGGACAGTACCCTAGTAGTCAGGGCATGGCATGCTGCACAGATCCTTTCTGTGCTATTTGCTAGCATTGTTATCTTTAGAGTTCTATAAGATTTCCTTGTTGGTAAACAGCTTTACTGATCATTTCTACTGTCAAGCAGAGGAACATTTTATGTAAACATGCTGCTTACATTTAAGTGAAGAAAATACATGAAGGTGGTATAAAGGCCAGGGACCAAAAGGGCGCTGCATACAGGCTTCCCTGTTACAATTAATCGCTCAAGTTCATCTGGCAGTCAACAAGTGTGCACGATGTAGCACAGACCTGCACCTATTCTGATCTGCTGTTCCGGTGAGCATTCACTCTTTGATGCACAGTATTGTTCTGGTTAGGACTACAATACCTTGGTTCAGCTATTACTTTCTCCCGTACTATTGTGATCACTGTCATCAAACACTGTCAAAGTCAAGTAATAACTTCACGTCAGGAATTAGTGTTACACAGTAACGAATATGACTTCTTGTTCTGGCATGGGGTGCACCGAAGAGATGAATAAAGGGAAGATAAGTGTCAAAGGGTGAACTAATTCTGAGTAACGGACGCTGCATTTGCAAGAGTTCTGGTACTCCAAAATAGAGGTTACTTCCAGATGACTTCTCTTCTTCCCCATGGAAAACAAGGTACAAATATTTGAGGGGCTGTTTTCTTTGTTTTGAAAGTATTCACTTGTTCATTATCTCATGCATAGTCCTAGAATTTTGTACATCCTGAAATGATACCTAATCAAAGATTATTTATGAGCTATAAGAAAGGGAACATTGCATGACCAAATCCTACCCACCTTTGCAGGCAGACTTCTTACTTCCTGTATTTTAATATGACAAGGGAGTATATATTGTTAAGGATTTAAATATAGAAGTATTCAACAGTGCCACAGCATTGATCTGCACATGATATGAACTATCACAGAGAGCACCTGTTGTGTAAGTGGCACAACTAAACAAAGGAATGAGTGCAAATTATCCTCCCACATCAAGAAAGGAGTGCTGCGTTTAATAAGATGGAAAAAATGTATGAAATCTATTCAAAGCAAAGGCATTCTATAATTAGAATCTTCCTGCTGCATTATTCATTATGAAAGAATTAATGGGGAAGAAATGTAGATTCCTCTAGATGAAAAAAATATTTTCATTCATTTCTGTATCCATATAAATTATAGGACTTATGAATTAGCTAATGTGGTACTTACCATAGCAGTCATGACACTACTCCAGTGCCAGGGTCCAGAGGGCATCACCAGCCCTGACTATCCCTGCCCTGGGTCTCCCTCTATCCTCCTATAGCCCAGGACCCAAATTCAGCTTCCAGGTGATTTCCACTCATCCTGTCCACGGGCCAGTGTCTGAGCATGAAACACCGAGTGACTGGGCAGTACCCCAAATTCAGCTGCTCTGACTTGTCTCCCTTCTTTCTGCTGCACATGAAGGATTTCAATGCTCCTACTAAAGAGAATTCTTTAGCACATCTATTTAGCTTAATGAAATCTCTTACTGCATATGTATCTATTTTTTTTTCCTGAATTTCACTCTCATCAGCTATATTGTAGCATTACCACGCAGCTGGCAAACAATGTAATGATGCTCTGCAATGAGTTCAACATTTGCTCTTCTTTCTCAGCAGTGCAACTTCTGCATTTTCTTCCCCCCATTTTTGTTATGGACAGTCATACAAGATGGACTACATGAAAAGGAAAGGGAAAAGGCATCTGGAAAGCTCGTGGCAATATTTTCAGTCTAAATTGTCTTCATAGTGTCATGAGGACCTCTGAAGCTATACTCAGGAAGTGGAAAGAAGGACTCTACATTTCCCTCCCTAGAGCTCATGAAGTTCAGAGAAACAGCATGAACCAAACACCTGCTTAGTCTGTATTGCACGCAGAATGGCTCAAAGTCCAGGTTAGCCTGCTTTCAGAAAATGTCATGGGGATTTGCAGGGAAGGATTCTCTAATTTGTATCTTGCACTCTGGTACCACTGTGGAAGTAAAATACGCAGAAGCAGCTCTGACTTTGATCAACATCTGATAAGACTATCTGATCTGGCAATATTTGGGAATGTAGGAGATTCCTCTTATCTGCTGAGCCATTTGTGTCAGTCTTCACTTCTTCCTAGTTTGATTCAAGAGCTGGCCTCACCCAGCAGCAAGGCTGAGCGTGTATTAGGCAGCTTACTCTGCTTACCCTGTATGCAATATATACAGACATGCGTGGCTGGCCACATAGATAGCACTTTCAGAGCACTCCTGAACACAGGCAGCACCAGCCTCTCTGGCTGAGCAGGAGGGAGGTATAGTAATGAGTCTCACTAGTGCACCTCCACCCTGTTTAGCTGGAATATATATATGCATATATATGAAAAAAGTACATATATACATGTTTGTGTGTGTTTGTTCATATGGACAGTATAGAACCCTTCAATAGCCAGGCTTAAGTTTCTGAGATGCCCAGTAGCTGTACCTGCATCCCAGTCTCCCCAGTGGATGGCATGTACCACACATGAACCCCACTCCTTCAGCTGTTTCAGACTGTCTCACCCTGCACACACACGAACAGAGGCAGCCACAACTGTAGTTTGCTGGGACTCCCCTGATTCTCAACAGCAACCTCCACCCCCAAGACCTCACCCACAGAGACATGCTTGAAACACAAGCAACCTCACCAACTCCCCAGCTCATCTGGCTTGCTCTTCACCAGTGCTTTCACACACTCCTGCATTCACTTCAGGTGCCACATAACAGGCTCCTGTGGCTCTGAAACCTGGTCCCACCCTGGACCCCACAATGGATTTCACTAGCTCAAGTCTCTCCAGTTGCTGCCAGTGCAGACACACAGGTCTTCTGGACCTATGTTTTAACTCCAGTTGCTGGCATTCAGACTCCTCACAAACACATATGCAAAAGGACTTAAGAGCCTCTTGCTGAAAAAATAACTGCAGGTAGAGCCTAATGAGAAGAAAGGACAGACTACACTGACCAGGTGTAGGGCATGGCTAGACTGTACAGACCAGCCCCTGCTCACATGTGACTAGGCCCTTCTATTCCCTTACCCTTTCATTTGCCCATCATCCTCCCCCCTCATCACCAAGATTCCTCCCTTATCCCACCTTTGGTTCCTCACAGACACATCCCGTAACAACTCTTGTGCAATCCCCAAATTCTCTTCCCCTGCAGCCCATATTGTGCCCAACTCCTACAGACAATAATCATCCCTCAGTGCAAAAAGGTCTTTCACACAGATGCTCCCATTATCTTGGTAGGTTTCATACCTGATTAATGAATCTGGTCATGGAAAAACCTGAATCCTGGACAAGATGTCCCTTCTCAGGAGTCTGTAGTTTGAGTTTATGTTCCTTTCATCACCCCTTTGTGCTCCCTTGTACTTGTGGAAATGGCCCTTTTGTGGTCTAGTGATCCTCCTCTGATACGCTTGAGAGCAGCTGGGACAGGTTAGTAGTTCATTTACCCCAGCTGACACTGGTTTTTTCCTACTCAACAAGCAGAAGAGCTGCTTATCACTTTACCTAACAATATCCTTCACTAAGGCTGTGACATTTGAATATGAAATCTTGTTTGTTACACTGGATTTCATGACATACACTGTTTATGTTACAGGTTTATTTAAAATGTACAAGTCCCCGTGTTGTCTCTATGGAGTACATCTGTAAAGAATGGTTCATCTACCATGTTGTTAAATCACTTTGAGTCACCTAAGAATCAGAGCCATTCTGCATGAATACCATATGGTTTTAATTCTGTGACTAATCAGCAATGGAACATTAATTAAATCTTTATTTCTTTAAGACAATATTAGTCAGGAAGTGCACTTGGGAAAAATATGTTCTGAAGAATAAATCCTATCTTCATCTCATTTTATCGTTTGAGTTTTATATATTGCAGAATAAAGCTCCAAGGCTACAAACACTTAGAAATATCCATAATTTTTTCTAACACAATGGAAGGGACTACAGGCTCTATCTTTGCTTTTGTGGAGGTTTCATTCTGAGTGCAGAATCACTGAGTCATCGTAAAGCAATGCATTTTTCTATGTTGTCAATAGGGAAAGACTGATAACTTGCCTAGGTTTTCTGGATTGTTCCCTGGAGGTACCTAATTTTCCTTACTGAGTGTATAGGCAGCATTACTGCCTACAAAGAGAACTTCAGCTTGACCGAGTAGGACAGACTCTGCTGTTTAGGAATTACAATACATCAGTTTGGCACCCAAAGTACAGCATCTGACTCCAATTCAAAATAAATAATAGCACTGGGCTTGAGCTTACTGAGCCAGGAAAAAAAATAAAATCTGTTATATTATTTAGCATTTTACAGTTGAAGTTCCACCATGATCAAACTGCAGAAATGTTCCAATGTTTTCTGGTGCAAAAACAGTGCTTCTTTGGAAGCACTGAAATTTGCCTAAATTTCAGGTGTTATCTTCAGTGTATTAAAGAAGTTCAATTCAAAGAGTTTTATTGATTTGAAAATGGTCTGGGGAAAAAAAAGTTAAAATCTGAAACAATGGGAAGTTCTTAAAAAAAAAAAAAAAAAAAAAAAAATTAAAAACTTAAAAAAAGGGGAATTTTTAAAAAAAAAAAAAAAAAAAAAAAAAGAATGAAAAAATTTCTGTAGTCTTGTGCCTGTACTGAGAGAAATATTCCTTAGGTTAATGACATTTTTTTCAAATATTTTTGCCATGTCACACTCCTAAGAAAAAATTAGCACCCAAGATTCATTGATGTCTGTGGCTGAAGAGGAATGACAAATGTCAGAGGGTCCAAAAACACTTAAAAATTTTTATTAGCAAATTATACAATTGGCATGAAAATTGGTGCAATTTAGACTCTTATCTTAATAAGAAAAATAAAAGAATAAAAGAAAAGAGGGAAGAGAGAGAGGGAAGAGAGAGAGTGAGAAAGAAAGAAAGAGAGACAGAGATCCCTGATCTTGGGTCCAGTGTTGGTGTGGCTGACAGGGTGCCCAGGGTCCTGCAGGGCATCACTCAGGGTTTTGGGGGTACCTTTTTATAGATCAATTTCCCTGCCCTGGGACTAAGTTTCTTGTTTTGTCTGCAAATGACTTATCATGTGCAGGAAGTTCTCCTAGACATTTCTAGAAATGGATATGAGGACTTTGGGGGTCTTTGGTGGTCTTGTCTCTCCCCTCTACTGGTCTTCCCCACTACCTGAGCTTTCATCATGCTTACCTGTGTTTATTTCCAGGAGCCAGCACAAGGCCATTTGTTATAGAAAAGTCCTGTCCTACCTTCGTATGGCTCCCTTCTCCAGCCACATCCTGTTCCTTCTGGCCCCCTTGCACAGCATCTTCTTATGCAACAGTCCTTGGCTGGCTCCATGGCTATCAGTGTTTGACACACACATATTAGCCCCTTAACTTCTGGGTTTCTACAATTATACAAGTGGAAGTGAAAATTATTATATGTCACAGATATGCAAATTTTCCAAACTGTATATCCATTATTGCTCTTGTGACCATAAACAGTGAGGAAATGATATTCATTTCTGAAAACATATTGAAAACTTCCCACAAGTGTCTTAGTATCACTTGGGAAAAGAATCAAGCCAAACCTGAATGTACATAATATAATATAATATAATATATATATATATATGTAATATCCCTCCATAATCTTCTACACTATTACAAAGCCTTAATAGATTTTTTTGAGTCCACTCTAGAGAAACCTTCATTTAATCATCCACATTAGCTAGAGTAATTACAATATTCAGTGACCTCCAAATAGAATTACCTTGAAGTGTTATTTGTACTGGGATCTTAGTATGCAGAAGATGCTATGCAATTTCTGCCAAACTCCTGAGATTCGAAAGCTGTAATGTCTTTTATCTGACTTCCATTTTCTTTCAATAAAGAAAGTGAAGGAGTATTTTCTTCAAGATGTAAAAACCTATCAAAATGGATAACATCTAAGCAACAAAGCACTAACACTAATAAAAATCAGAGGTTGTGTGATCAAAATCTGCCAGACATCAATCTGTCATGTACATTTCTCATTGCAGAAAGACATCTCAGGTTAATAATTATTCCTGTTTGTAAGCCTGAGACATTACATTGAAATTTTCTTTAAGTTTTTGACTATAACTCTGAGGTAACACAGATGCCTTCAACATTGACCTTTATAGAAGACAGACAGGTATCTATGTTTGAAATGCTGGCACTGAAACAACTACTTAGTCATGATCTTTGTCATTAATGATAGCCTAACTGTTCAGTTGTTTCTAGACTGAAATATTATGATATTTAAACTGATGAGTCTTTCCTGCTGTGGATATTTCCAGATAGAGTGCTGCAATGAAGACTCTCACAGTTGCGGTCTCTTAGAGGAATACCTGGAGAGCTGGGTCACTCACCACACTAAAATGAGTAATGTGAGGCAGGTAGGGCAGAAGCTGAGGTCTTATCTTCTCAAAACCTCTGCTGCATTAGCTAAATAATATTGTTCACTTTGCAATTCCCACGATTAACATTTGCTTTCCCCTACGCATTATCTCCATTTTACAGCTCAATCCACATTTTATGAGGCAATTAAACATCTCTCCACAACTTTCTTGGAGATGTGTAAGGGTTAGTCATAATATATCATTTAATTTTTGATCAAAGGACGAAAAATTGCTTATGTGATATTGTAGATGTTATAAGATGTTTTTTTCAAATGTTCAGAAGAGACTTTAGTAGCACAATTTATTTTGTGGTTAGCTTCCAAACTACTCTGCACATCCATTATATGTTACATGGGGATTGCAATAGGGGGTGACAGGCTAGGAAAGAAATCTGATCCTCTGTCAAGAAGGAATGCAGATTTTCAAACCAGAGATTAGACTTGGATTTAGGCCACCCTTTCTGAGTAATAGAATGAGTCAGGAGCATTGATGAGAATGACATTGGGAATTTGCCAGTACCAGTCTGATATATGTTTACATAAATTTGTATGTGCTTTAAATAAGAGATATGCGAGCAATTGCTTTCAATTTTTGCAATGTTTTCAGACTTTACTATTCATTGTCCAGTTTACCTGGAGAATATGTGTCATGGGTGAGTAGAAAACAAACATAAATTATGGAAATGGCACACAGGTCTGTAGACACTGAAATGTTACTTATTTACTTATCTGGCTAGCTTTATAGATGTCCGACATCACTCATTCTGAAAATTGTATGGCCAAGTCTTCAGTATGTTATGTTGTTAATGCTCAACATTTCTGAAAATCAACATCAAAGCACAATGAAAAATAGATGTTCTTAATATAAATCTGGACAGCTGTAATTAAAATAAATATATATTCAATAAGGTTTTTAAAATAAATTCTTTCTTTTTTGACAGTTACAAAGTGAAATTTACATTCTAGAGGAAGACATTTCAAAATCAGCATTTTTTTTCCTCTCTCTTTTTCTGTACGGTATTTACTGTGTATCACACAAAAACTGAATACATGAAGCAGAGTTCAGTTACATCTGAAACTATGAAGTTTAAGATTCCTGTTTGAACTTCATGCACATTTGAATTAATGCTATATTCGAGTTGAAAGTTTACTTTATGTTGGCTTCCAGTATAACACAACACCCATGTGCAAATTTTGAGTATAAATTTTTGTCATCTTACCATTGCAGTCTTTCTCTCTTAAGGTTCGCAATTACAGCCTTTCAGTACCTGAAGGGAGCCTACAAGAAAGATGGTGAGACACTTTTAAAAAAGTCCATGTAGCGACAGGACAAGGGTGAATGGCTTCAAACCAAAAATAGGTTTTGATTAGATACGAGGAAGAATTCCTTACTGTGAGAGTGTTACACTCTGGTCCAACTTTACCAGGTGTACACCTTAATTTCAGGTTTCAAGAGATCTCGCCTACACAAACCCTTGTAGAGCCATTGGTTCTTTTATACCTTGGGATAATTCCCAGAGAATAACCACACATTTTTCTCTAAGAGATTTCTTTTAACTTGGTGAGAAGATGAGCGTTTTGGCAAAAAAGGTTTCACAGAGATAACATGCAACTTCACAAAAGCATTACAACAAATTACCAGGACTAGCAAGCGTTGCTATAGTAGGAAACTTTCATTATAATTAGCAAAGACAAAGTCCATGCAACTTATTTTAGGTACCCACACCTTACAGAAAATAAGTGTTTAAGTTATCCACAAGAGGAAGAAAAGAATAAAGGAAGAGAGTTTAAGATAAGAAAGAAGAAAGAAAAAGAGGGGAAAAAGAACATGGTTACCACTCAGAAGGTCACGTGTTGATTGCTTCGAGGAGAACAGGCCAGGACCTCCTCATCTGGTCACTGTGGCAGCTCCCTTGGGGCAGGATCTTTGGTTCACTGACCACTCACTGTCCCCTTGGCCACAGTGAGGTTGTCACAGCCAGCCAGAGACCCAGGGGTGTGGTGTGGACAGGTTACCAGGCAGACCTTATTGACTGACAGGTGTCCCATGTGGCCTTCATGCCATGTGGCCAAATCTTGTTGGCTGTCCTGGCTGATCATGTGGACACTGTGCTGGAGGGCTGGTCTCCTTCCCCAACATACAGATGATGTGGTTCTGACCACGTAATAGCTGATCTGGTGTGTAACAGAGTGTGGTGAGATACTGAAATGGATTGTCCATAGAAGTTGTGGATGACTCATCTCTGGAAGTGCCAAAGAACAGTTTGGATGGGGCACTGACAACCTGTTCTAGTAAAAGGTGTCCCAGCCCACAGCAGGGAATTTGGAACTAGATGATCTTTCAGGTCCCTTCCAACCCAAACCATTCTATAACTTTATTGGTTCTTTAACTGAGTTCACAGGCCAAAATCTAAAATTTGTAGAGGCATTGTTCTATAAATCTAAAAGTAGTGTAGTTGCTCACTCTTTTGAGCATCCCTGTTCTTTGGGAAACTTCAAAAATGAGGGACAAAAAAATGCATGTCTGAAGTAGGAAAGGAAAATGTCCATAGCGTTGTTCTTAATCTGTGATCCAGTATAATCAAACATTATCTGTTTGATAAGCATTGCAGTCTATCTTTGAATTGCCTGCTTTTGGTTGCCTCTCACACAAATAATTTGTGTCAATTAGGTGTTCCCACTGTTGGAAGTTTTTATTGTTTCTGAAGTACTTTCAAGACGTCATGTTTCATTTTAATGAACAGTGACCTTCTAGAACTTTTTGAGTACACTGAATGATCAATAGAAGGAATTTCCTATTTTCCAGCTCCATAGCTATCAAATTATGGTGGTTCTTTTAATAAGGACTATTTTATTAACTCTTTGTGTACAATTGTCTCAGTTACTACCTTATATGACAAGAACAAATCTTTTTACACTGTAGGAATTTAAAAATCTCTAGTTTATATTAACCTCCAAGAATTTTTCTGTAAGTTTGGTTGGTTTAATGGCCAAAAGGAAAATAAAGGAAAAAATGAAATAAAACAAAATACAATAAAAAAATAAAGTGTTTTAAAAGCATCTGTTTTTAACAAAACACTAAAACATACTGACCTTTGGGGTTTTTGTACAAGAAGGAAAAAATAATTTCTACTTGAGAAAGTTTATCACTTGTTATAATTAAATGAAATAAGCATACTTAGAAATAATAAGAAATAAATGATTAGAAATAAATGAGACAGCATATAGAAATCAATTATTTCAATTAATTCAAATTATGTTCAATGGCTTTGATAGAAAAATTAGGAAGTATATCACAACTACCTGTTTTTAACATAAAATCTACACATGAATAAAGGCTAAATATGCAGTAGAGATTATAAACATCTAATTATTCTAAAAAAATTAAAAACTATCTTAGTTAAAATGTGAAAGCCTTTTGTAAAAACAAATTACATGCAGAATTACTGATTACCCACATTTCACCAAGATTACGTATATTCAATTTAGCATACATAAAGACTGTGAAATGTTTAAATTGAAATTTTCTTTAACAACTGCCATGTTTGTCTTGGGGGAGAAACATAATTTAGCTTAATCTGTTTTGGGTGCAACTTTATGTTAATACTGAGTAGTAATATCAACTGTTTGTTTTGCTATATTTCTCTAACCTATCACAGAGAAAAAATGTCAGACTATGAAATTCCCAAAGCATATTTTGTTAGTAATCCATTATTAAATAAAGCCCATTTTTTTACTTTAGTCTGTTTTCTCTTAATTTAACAAGATAAGGAAACATTCCCCAAAAATAATCCTTTAAATTTATATAATATCAAGTGTCTTTTTATTTAAACTGTCAAGCACCTTAATTAATTCGACAAAGACTTATATTCACATGGAAAATTCCAAGAAATGGTCTCCAATTTTTATTCTGATACTGATTTCATCTGGCTGAATTCTTTGATTTCAATGAGTTATTCAGAATTCATTCTGATGTAATACAAATTTGTACTCGAATTCTTATCATTCTTTCCTTATCATAAGATTATTGATTCAATTTGTATGGATTTCTATTTTCAAGTACTGGATTTTGATATACTTCATGGCACTGAGCAAGACTTCAGTCTTAAAATTATATTCATGATATTAATGCCATCACCTAAACAGCAAATAATACATAAACTTTGTGAAACAATTGGGCACCACAAAATTTAAATGCAACTGATTAAAGAAAAAAATAAGCAAACAAACAACAACATTCTGCAAATTACATGATTTCCAAGGGGAAGGAGAGTGGGGAGATGGCACTCATTTTCATGGACATGTTGAGCCAAACTAATGCCTCATATTAAAAATTAAACTTGTAATTATCTGAAGTCTTTAATTGGTTTAAAATTTAAGCAAGAGATGCTTAAAATATGAGATCAGCTATTTTCGGATTTCATTATGACCTTTCAGTACTTGAAGAGAGTTTATAAGAAAGATGGGGACAGATATTTTAGTAGGGGTAATGCTTTTAAACTAAAAGAGACTGGATTTAGACTAGGTATAAAGAAGATTTTTTTTTACAATAAGACCAGTGAAACACTGGCACAGATTACCCCAAAAAATGGATGCCCTGCCCTAGAAACATTCAAGGTCGGGTTTAATGGGTCTCTGAGTAACCTGATCAAGTTGAAAATGCCCTGTTCATTGCAGGGATCTTGGGCTAGATGACCTTTAAGTGTGTCTTCCAGCACAACCTTTACTTTGAGTCTGTGATTCTATGAACTTTTAGAATTGATGTATTTAAGAAATTTCTGAGGATCCTACTGCTTTATAAATATTTATGGAGGAAACATACCAACAAAACACAAAAACCCAAACCTAGACTAACAGAGAAACTGAAAGGCAAAGATGGATTGCAAATGTTTTGGTGGGTTTTGGAAAAAATACTGTGTTTTCTGATACTGTGAGTTTAAAGGAAAAATACAGTATGTCCTCAGGTATCACCCATTCTGACATTCAATATTGGTCTGAAAGTATGAGAAAGCAATATAAGTAAATAATGGACAACAATAAATCAAAATTAAGGTAAATAATTTCTCCTTTAGTGTAAGAAATGTGTTCCTGGAAGCCACTAGGCTTTGCAAATAGACTAATAATTTGTTCAGAGTTAGCAGAGAACAAATGTGCAGGTCACGTCAAACTACATTAAATCGTTTCTTATGAGCTAAATGAATGACAATAAAAGCTTTAAAACCTTTAGTGCTTGAACAGATTTTCATCTAATTTCTTTCTTGTTTTTCTATTTGGCAGAACGACAGCATAGCTCATCAGCCTCTTTCTCATCACCTTTGACTTGTGAAGTGAGAGTGAGCTATTCAATAAAGGTCAAACAAACTAGGAGTTATGGACATTAGGTTAGAATGCAGATTTATTTGACAAACTCACAGAATAACTCTACAATGAGATTTTTATTAGGAAAATGGAGAAGAAAAAGAAAAATAAAAGTTTACTTATCATCCCTTAAAAATCCCATAATTTATTGCCTTCTTCAACAAGTAGCATTGGAGCAGCTGGTTTTAGGACAGGTAATACAACAGTTTATTTAAATGATAGGCAAGCTGGCTGGGCAGACTGCACCTCACCTTAAGGTCAGGTGTCAAGAGGATAGAGCCAGAATTTTTTCAGTGGTGCCAAACAATAGGACAAGAAGCAATGGGCAGAAACTGAAAACCAGGAAGTTTCATCTGGATATAAAGAAAAACTTATTTACTGTGAGGGTGACAGAGCATTGGAACAGCTTGTCCAAAGAGGTTATGGAATTTCCTCCTCTAGAGATCTTCAATACCCACTGGACATGATCCTCTGCAACTTGCTCTAGGTGAACCTGCTTTAGCCAGGGGGGTAGACTAGTTGATCTCCAGAGGTGTCGTCCAACCCCAAACATCCTGTGCCTGTGATTCTGTGTTTTCATTTCAGAGATATACTTTGATTGTGTCTATTGCACAAACTCCTAAACAGATGTTGATGCTTCATATAGAATGTTGAAACAGTGGGTAGTAGTTACCTTTTCTACTTTATTATTTGCAGATTCAGCTTTCTGGGATTATACACGGCATGAAAGTCTTTGTGTGTGTGTGTGTGTGCGCACGCGTGTGTGTGATAACTGGATATTGCCCACAGAAGGTCACCACTAAGGCCACTTCAGTTGATGGCAAATGTAAGCACAAGCAAACTTACCTAGGGGCAATCTGCATCACAGCCCTGCTGATTTCTCCATCTCTGCCACGGCCTGTCTTCTTGCTGCTGCATAATCTGCTAGAAGACATGGTCTTCTCAGAAATATCATTCTCAATTGTTGCTTCTGCAGTTCCTTTGAAGGTAACCTCAGAAGTTCAAAAGGGCCTTTATGACCTTTTCATCCCCTCTCCAGACAAGTGCTTTGTCAGATCTTGCTTTTGTTTTGCATGAAACACACAGTTTCTTCCATCGGAAGATAAATTTTGGTTTTGCCTGTGTTGCTGAGAAGCCTTGAGCTGAATACACATTGTTCCCATTTCTTCTAAGATACCTGACCTTGCAGTTTAACAGCTGACTTTTATCCATATTGGAGATTCACTGATTGTCTCTGATAAAGCACATGTCACAGGCAGTGGGTAGTCCCCAACAAAGAAGCTTCCACCTGTCTGATGGTACTAGCCCTCTTGCTAACAGTTGTGCTTAGTGAAACATCAGCAATAAAGGACTGTGTTAAGCTAAGCGCTCATTACTTTCTCTGATTCCCTGCAAACATTATGTTTCCTTCTTCAAATATTTGCCATTCTTATTCGCTGCCATGTGAATGTTTATTTCCTAATAGTGACCAGTTGTGCTGTACATTCTGAATGAGTTTAAGAACTTATCAAAATAGCAAGCTTATCCTTCACCTTGAGTTTTGTGTTTCTCAGTAATTTTAAGAGAAATATCTGTAGGTAGTAAAAGTTCTCTCAGTGTCTGATATTTTCATGATTGTTATTGTGCAACATCTTCCATTGCTTAGGAAGACTAATGAAAAAATAGATTCCTGGGTATTTGAAAGCCTTATACTTAAGCTATATTTTGTTAATGAACAATGAATTCAATGTTCTTTGATGAGATCTGAACTTACGTCCATGATTATCCCAACACGATACTGTGTCTTTTTAAATGTTTATTCAATTGAGATAAGTAGTTCTATCTTTCCCTGGGTGCTTTCCGAATTCCAACAGAAGAAGCCAATTCTATTCCTCACTACATATTTTCTTTTAAATTTATTTTTTTGAGGTATATATTCCTGTAGACACATCAACCAACCATTCTGAATGTTGCCATAATCGAGAGCTTTCCAGTGAGGTAAACATTTTAAGGATGTTCAGTCTATCCCTGCAATTGAATATTAAAACTATCCTAATGTTATTTCAATTATATTATCACAGTCCATTCTGAAATAGTAGAGTTCCTTTCAGGAGAGGCCCCGGTACAAACACTATGCATAGGATATCATAACTTGTTTGATGAAGTAGAATACTTCAACTTTCTGTATACAGAAGTAATGAACATTTCTAACTGTTATAGTAGCATGAAGGATGCTAATCACTATTCTATTACCTTACTGGAGTTACTGCAATTTGTAAAGGAAATTTAGATTAGAATGACAAGATTTGTCTGCTTTTTACTTACACAGTTAAATATTTCAGACACCTCAATTTGAACTGGCAATTTCATATTAAATTTGCCACTGTTCTTTCACAAACTTTATAAAATAAAAACATTTTCCCCTCATGATAAAATTTTGCAGGCTACAGTAAAATGGCAGAAAGAGACGGTCAGTGTGTACACAGCAAGAATAGTGAAAGATTACATAAACTTCAAGTACCACATCATTTATCCAGTAATTTTCTACCTGACATCTTCCAGCATGTTCTGTACCAGAAGGACAGAAACATAGGATTCTTTTCAGGTAGATTTAAAAAAAAAAAAAAAAAAGGAAAAAAAAAGTGCATGAGAGCAAATATGTAATTAAATTGTTTTAATAACAAGATTAAAAAACCCCAAAGAAATAGAGATGAGTAAATCTTCCATCCCTTCAGACGTAGTATGGTTAATGTGCCTTGGTCTACAGCTCTACCTCCTCAATCTTCTACAAGGCTACTAATATAAAGTATCAGTAGACATAGACTTTTTCCCAAGGATGATTTGCATGTCTCTATTTAGAAATGAGTTTGCAGTGGTGTCTCACACAGAATCTTTAGAACTTTTGTCAAAATCTTGGAATTTCACACTCCAGGGAGGTACTGACTTCTTTAGAAATGTTCCCAGTATTACTCATGTTCATACCTGTTATAAATGAGCACAACG
>VWZG01008452.1:127183-149401 GCA_013396735.1 Grallaria varia | reverse complement strand
TTTTCTGTTTTCATGTGATGAGAAAAGGAGGAGATTGCTCATTCAGTTTCCCTGTTTGTTACTGCAGTTACAAAATTTATGAATTGTTGAATAACTCTGAAGAATTTATTCTTTTTATTCAGGAAGTATGCCTGGCATTAAAAGATCATTCTAACATAAAAAAACAACCCAACAAAACAAAAAATACCCAAACAAACAAACCAAAACACACTAAACCAAAAAACACTCACAAAAGAGACACAAACAGATGTCCCTTGAATGAAGTGATATTACTGGAAAAGTAGCTCACGTCAGCAGAAACAAAGTCCTCACCATTTTGATGACACTGATGGCATGACTAAGTTTGTATTATTGTCCATACTAGTACTGCATAGGAATGTTATTGGTAGGCAATGATAATACTTTACTTCAGTTATCAGATGTATGATAAATGAGAATGCTGGCATGATTATATTAAGAATACATGATTAAGACAAGCATAGGGACAATAAATGATAGATTTTATGACACGACAAAAAACATGATAAAAAGTTTTGTGTTTCAGCAAAGGTAAAGCTAGTACTTTCAAAAATAAGATTCATAATCTGCATGGTGATGAAAACTGAAGTATTCTGTCTTCAGAAAATAAACACTCCAATAATAAGAAACAAAACAGCATAATGAGAAGGTAATTATCGCTGGAAACATTTTAAGTAAAATCTCTGTGCTGACCAGTGACAGGACCTGAGGGAACGTCCTGAACTTGTGTCAGGGGAGGTTTAAGTTGAATATTAGAAAAAGCTTCCTCACACAGAGAGTGGTTGAGTGCTGGAACAGGGTCCCCAGGAAAGGGATCACAGCACCAATCCTGATGGAGCTCAAGAAGTGCTTGGACAATACCCTCGGGCTCATTGTGTGACTCCTGGGTTTGTCCTGTGCAGGGCCAGGAAGTGGGCTTTGATCATCCTTGTGGATCCCTATAACACAGGATACTGTATGTTTCTATATTTGTGTCCAGAGAAGGGCAGCAAGGCTCGTAAAGGGTCTGGAAAATATGTTTTATGAAGAAGGGCCGAGAGTCCTGGCTTTCTTTAGTCTAGAGAAGAAGAGAATCACAGGAGTGATTGTAGTGAGGTGGGAGCTGGTCTTTTCTGTCATGTCTATAGTGATGTCTATAATGAGAGAATTAGAGTAAATTGCCTTAAGCGGAAACAAGGGAGACTCAGATTATACATTTTTTTTTTTTTTTTAAATCACTCTTAGGGTGGTCAGGCATTGGAATAGGTTGCCCAGGGAGATGATGGATTTCACTATCCTTGAAGGTGTTCAAGAGACATCTGCATCCAGTGTTTAGTGTTGTGGTTTAGTAGTTTAGGGGTAACAGTGATAGTGCATGGTGAGGAGTTAGATTGGAGGATCTTGAACAGTTCTTCCAATCTTGATGATTCTATGATTTGATGATTCTATGATTCCAAATATGAGGAGAATTGACCACTAGCTTAGAAGAGCCAACTAGATTTTGAGCAGTAGAAAATAGTAAAGGATATTCTAACCATAAATTTAGAATACTACTTTGGCTCACTAAGTGTCATACATTTTGTATCTATACATTTCTTGAAGTAATAGGAGTTACTTTATTGTATTAACAAGCTACTTAGTGAAATAATAGATTTTTTAAAAAATTGAGAGCTTAGATATTCTGCTTGCTGATCAGAATGAGTAATGCAATCCCTCGATGGAAGTCAAGTAGGCTATTCAAAATATAAGACTGATCACATATTAACATGTATGCCATTGCTATTTGGTATTAGTACAAAATAAAATCCTGAGAAAAAATCACATTGCTTCAAAACATGTGAAACACTACACCTTGTAGCTGAATTGCAAGTCTTACATAAGCTGAAAGATGTTGGCTGCTGCCCTGACATTTGGTACTTTTGGCTAGGTGTTCAATATTAATCAAAGTGTAGAGAACATAAACTAGGGTCACATCTATTTTTGGAGCACTCACTTTGAAATTAGAAAAAGGACAATCAAAAAGGACAATGAAAATCTCTGAAGATGAATGGGGTTTGAAGAACTTTTTTTCATCACAAAGAGCTGCAAAATATTTTCTAGAATGCAAGCATAATTTTTGACTACAAATATAAAGGAAGATCTGCTATGACTGTCAGTGGTGAAAAGTTTAGCCTGTTAGAATGATTCACATAAAATACTCGCCTTCCTCTCATTTTTATATTCTATTCCATACTGGAGATTATAGTTTGGACTAAATTGCATATTTTTAAAATAATCAAATAAACACTGACTACAGTTAAAAAACAGTATTGCTCATTTGCAGACCTGTCATTGTCAAAGAAAGATTTTCTATGTTATATTGTTAAAATAAAAAGCAGCAAACAGATAACTTTTCTTGCATAGTTTTCATGACATTTATTGATTTACTTTTTTCTTCTGGGATTTGTTTTGATAATTGATTTTTTTTTTTTGTGAGAAATATTGTTGTGTATTTATCAATACAAGTACTGTAACATGCATCTCTATTTATGAATATGTCTGTCTATCTATCTAATCTATCTATCTATCTATCTATCTATCTATCTATCTATCTATCTATCTATCTATCTATCTATCTATCTATCTAACCACTGCTGGTTGTTTGATGAATCTGGAGAAGCGAAGAAAATTCTAAGAGGCAGACTTTGATAAGTTGTTATTTTTCTGTCTGTCTGTCTGGACTTTAGGTACAATAAATGGGGTTTTAATAAAAGTAAAACAAGGATTTTGGTATTTCATTGGACTTTGACTACTACAACTGTTAGGACAATGTGTCACATTAAGAAAAGAAATTTACATTCTATGTATGTATGATAATAGAAGAAAACTGAAATAAAAAAACTACAACTCAAACCAAACTGTCAATCTTGAATTAGTACCTGAACATAAAAAAAAAAAAAAATATTTGCTCAGAGCAGCTAAAATTTTCAAACTCAGCTCAAGTCTATGATAATGGTAATAGATTTTGGAATGGAACTAATCTCTTAGATTCTGGGTTAAAGGTTTGAGGGCTTGTCAATGGTTTCTTTATGGAAATATCAGGGATTAAAATTAAAAAGAAAAATCTTTGTTTTGCAAAGTGTTTATTCAAAATAATACTATCTGAATTAATATTTCCATACCCTGAGTTAGTATAATTTACAGCAGGAGGCTGAGTATTTAAAATCATAGATATACAACAAATTATTAAAATACTCACAAGAACTAGAAGAAATATTCGAAGAAATTTGCAGTATTTATATTAATGCAGAAATGAATGTTGAGTAATTACATTTTCTTTAAGTAAAATTTAAATTCTGTCCCCAGTAGTTTTTAATAGGACTTTTCTTTTTTTTTTTCTGAAAACATCAATGAAATTTCATATTTTTGTCCTTTGATATTGATAGTAAATTGCTTGATTTTTCACAAAGAAAATTTAGTAGTGAGCTAATGTCCTATATATAATTTCCATTATTATAAATGTAGATAATTATTATATTTTACCTCTAAGTTGTGCTATTTCCCTTCTGGCCTACAGTATGAAACAGATTGTGCAGTAATGCTTTCAGACTGAGTTCTATTATAATGACTTCTAGCTCCATTACGTTAGGATAAGAAGGAATTCCTTTGAGCTACATGTTTAAGTCACTACAAAATGCTCTATAGAGAACAGACCTACAGGGAGATGAGCTGGTCAAGCTATTAATTCGTCTTTCTATTACATTCACTGAAACCAGACCACACCATTTTAACTGTTTATTACAAGATTACTTGTCCTTACACTGCTATTGCTAGAGTGGAATTCTCATGTTCATGCACACATATACACATGAAAGTATATATACACATATATATATAAATTTTCATGGAACACATATATATAGAAACACAGAACTCCCTGAATTCAGGGACAAAAAATGACAATCAAATTCACTAATGATGAATAATCATGTCTTATATGATGAAAAATATAATATGATTTTCATATGAAAAATTCCATGAGAGAAATATAATTGATTATGAAACTATGGACTATTTACATACTGAGTAAATTAATGTTGTATTTGCTGTTGAGAGTCACAGTAATGAGATATGAGAAGAGTAATTTTATTGAGTTATGCCCATGTAATATTATTGGTACATTAGTATATTGCATTTGTACATCCTGAGACTGTTATACTTGTGGCTTAGATGTCAGCATATGTCCATAATCATCTGTGTGCCATTTAAAGAGTCATCAGAAAGCCATGTAAAGCAGGGTGCTAAGGATATTGTGCCACATGAGTTCCTGGTAACTCACTTCTCACCATAAGTACTCTTTTATTTTTGTGGCTTCCACAGCTTGAATAGCACACTGGCCAAATTCAGTAACTAATCATAATTTTCATGTTCTTTTCTTTCTATAGTAGCCTAATCTTCAAGTTTTCAGAGAAACATCACTCCACATTCCAAGCCTTCAAAGCAACAAGGCTCCGAAACTCCATTAAAAAAAAAAAAAAAGTGTTGGTAATAACTCAGGGTTTTTTTCTGAAACCAATTTCCAAGACTTTGAAAGGCATGTATCTGCAGCTTGGGTTACTTTCCAGGCAAGTAACAATAATTCTGCCATTTTTACATATATATATAATTATTACTACTGATTTTCATTGTAAACTAAAAGCAAACAAGCAAACACAAGAACAGAACTGAAATCTAGGTTTTTCTGAACTGAGAAGCCACTAGATACATTTCAGTTTAATAATTGCAAAATCTTAGTGTTTATAAACTCAACTTTTCCTCTGAAGTCTTCATTAAGATGATAAAACTAGTGACACTGGTTTGCAGTTTTCTTTTAACAACCTCTCAGAGCCACTGAAATCAATGGTGAAGCTCTCAGAAACTTAAATGGCTCTTTAATGGATTTTTCAGTTTGAAACTTTTGCCTTTTCTTTTCCCATCACATAAGGACTTTCGCAATGCTACAAAAATTCTGTCTATTTTCCTTTTTTTAACCTGATCACACAATGCTATCCACAGTCTGGCCGTCTGTGTATCTAGAGGTGAAGTATAATCTTGACTGGAGTTCTGGAAGATTACAGCCAGTTGATAAATCTGGTACATAGAGGAAAAAAGAAACAGTGATAAATCTTTGAACTTTTTGAGATTAATTTTTTTTTTATTTTCATGTATATCAACAAGATATCACTGTATTAGTGTATTTGTATGTTGGATCTAGACTATCACTGTCTAAACAATTCAGTGACTCTTCAGATTGCGGAATATAATATACGCAGAATATATTTTCAGCTAGATAGTATTGCAGTCTTCCTTTAGTTTCCAAATCAAAAGTGAACTTACTTCCAGAATAATTGTTTTTGCTTCCCTTTTTGACAAAATAACCTAAAAAATACTTTCTTGATACATAAGGCCTATAGATAGATCACAATATGAGAGATGACCTATAGCAAGGTAGGACTTCAGTCATATGTTAAGATTAGAGCTGAGTAAGTTCTGCCTAATGCATAACTCCAATTTATATCTATAGTTTTTACTTACTATGTTGACCCTCTTAATTTTTCCTGGTGCAAAGAGATGAATGGAATGTTCTTAGGACCTTCGAGTATCCCTTGAGGTACTGGGTATCTAGTCTCAAGCCTAACATTAGGCAGAGAAGATCACAGAATCACAGAATCATTTTTATTGGAAAAGACCTCTAAGATCATCACATCCAACCACTAACCTAGCACCACTGCGTTCACCACTAGACCATGCTCCCAAGTGCCACATCCCACTGTCCTGGTCAGCAACTTCCAATGCCTGACTCTGATTTCAGGAAGAAATTTTTCTTGATATTCAGTCTGACTCTTTTTAAAGGGGCTAGAACTTAATGAGATCAAGGTGTTCTTTTGTAGAGTGTACAGTGGTCATTTCCTTTGAAGAGTTAAAGGCAGAGAGTTTGAAAAGTTTCATCTCACCTTAGATGTCCCTGATACAAACATCTGCTTCTTAGCTGGTTGCCTTAGCCATCAAATATAGTTGAAGGAAGAAAGTAGTCAATCACGCTGAAAGTCTGATTCACATTATGTCTCCTTCTACTTCCTGATAAAATTAATTATACTATAAAACTACCTTGCCCTTCTCCCAGAGGTTGCACTTTCAGTGATCCAAGGCCAAGTTTTGATAGAGAAAGTCTGCTGAGTAGAGCTATGCAGGATAAGAAATCCAAAACTGCAGACAGAAGTAAGATTGCAGGTGAAGGGACAGTCCACAGTTCAATGACTTCAGAAAACAAAACAAAACAAAATAAAACACCCCCCCCCAAAAAAAAAAAAAAACAAAACAAAAACCAAAAAACAAATTGAAATAACAACAAAACCCCAAAACCAAAACAAAATCAATAAATCCCCCAACAAGTACATAAAGAGATAAATAGGAAGCCTCAGGATGACAATTGAATCACACAAAAAATGAGGTTGATGCAGTGGCGGCAAAAGCTGAACCTTACACTAGTTGCTGACAACTGCCCAGGCAACAGAGACTTTTGGACTCAGAGTCAAATATCATTCAGGATAGTAGTTTGTTTTTTCTAACCATGTAATGGTTTTGTCTTCTAAAACTATGTCATTAGGAGTCCCTTCAAATATATAAAATTTGCTCAACACACTGACAGAGAAAGTAATGAGATTCTGAGGTGATTATTATAGACTCATATACACCTCGTCCAGGAAAATTCTCAGGAAAGTGATGAGGACAAAAAACCCAATATAACCAACCAAATGTATAAACCAGAAAACATCCCAGGAGTAAGTAGTCCATTGATGTGATAGAAGGATTCAAGTGAAATCTCATCTAATATGAAAAAATATTTGAATTCATTAAAAAAAAAATCTTCAGCACTCTTGATATGTAAGATAGCTTATACAAATGTGGTGATGAAACATCTAACAAGGAAGCTAACCTCAATGTTCTCAGTTGCTTATGTGAGAGAGAATCATGAACCATAGAATCATGAATCATAGAATGATTTGGGCTGGAAAGAACCTTAAAGGTTATTTAGTTCCAACACCCCTGCCTTGGGCACTGATGATACTCACTAGATCAGTTTGTCCAAGGCCTCATCCTTTATGGTCTAACTTAGAGATCAGATATTTCTTCATTACAGAATTCTAAGAAAATTTCTCCATGAACAAATGGGATCAGTATACTCAGTAATGCAACAAAATCAAACATAGTTCATTTTTACAGATAAACAAAAATGTGGTAGCTGCTTTATAGGAAGATCAAAACATGAAAGAAGGTGTGAATGAAATGGCTAATTTTGGAAAGAAAAGTTACTTCATGAAATTGAAATCAATTAATTAAAGAGCAGATAAAAATTAGAGGGGATAAATCAAAGTAACAAATTAACCTTGTATGTTTCTTTGTTAAGAAAACTTTTAATTTATTTTTTTCTCTTCAGACAAGGGCAATGCTTTATCTAAACTGCTTTATCTGGACTTCAGTAGAGCAGCTGATAAATTGCCAGGGGAGGTGTTATTAATTAAGATGAAGAAGATGTAGATTAATGTAAGAATAGATGAACCATTCAGTCTGTACTGAAAAGGAAATGACTGGCAAGGAAGTATGCTACTTGTAGAGTTTCACAAGTCTTACTTGTGGATTTGATTTTGCTTTATATTTTGCTCATATTTCATTTACTGCCCTGGGCATGAAAGAATTGATAATATGCTGATGACAGAAAAGTGGGATGCACCAATACCAAGGAAATATAGAGAGGGTCAAGTAAAGGACAGCAGTAATATAGCTGAGTTAAAAAAATATAACACAATAAAAATCAGATACTGGGGAGCTAACAGTAAAACATTTTGTAGCAAGGTGGGAGCTCTTCAGAGAGAAATATGGTAGGTGGAAGAAAATCTGGATATTAGTAGATCATAGAATTTTGTAATCTTTGGTCCCATATTCTTACAGACACCAGAAAATATTTATGGTTTTGTTCCCTAAGAAACATTGTCTTTCAGTCTGATTAGGTCTGTTCAGGTAAGGTACCTTCAAAACTGGAAAGTACAGAGAAATTCCACTTCTGATGAACTCACGAATTAAACTAGTATATATTTTAAAACTAAAACAACTTGACCTAGCAAATTAAATACTGCAGATAGATAAGTTTATATAGTCAAAATAGAGGCTTCTCTATATTCCCAGTATTGTGCTTCTCTATCGCTTATTTCACTATTGCACATTGCCTCGTCAGCTGGCACAGTCCCGCAGCACCCTCCAACATCTTCATCTGTTGCAAAGTGCAAATTTTCCTGCACTGCCTTTATAGCCCATTAATTATCCTGACTGATCAGGTTTGTTTCTGGTTCTTGTTTGTAAATGCTAATAGGTCAGCGACTCTGTGTGTTTGTTTCCCTTTCCTTATCTTCCCTACTTAAAATATAAACTTTTTCACACTCCATTTTGAGCCACTGGACAGTTTTGTTCTCATCATGACTTTTCTCATGATGTGCTGGTTTTATGCTTCCTTTGACTAGATAGCCTTAAAGGAGTACACACTTTCCTACCACATACCCTTACTTAAGCCTAAATCAGATTTAGCATTTTGAAGACTGGATTAATGTCATCTAGCTACAGTGACTACAGTGTAAATAACTACATTTGATCACAGCTTGCCTTTACATTTAACACAGATGAATCAGTATATACTTATTGCAATTCTTCTGTCCCATTGCCAACATCTCCTTCAAGCAGAACTGAGTTGTGCTTACACATACATGCACATCAGATGCAGACAATTACACTTCAACTGCCTAAATTTAGGTGGGATGCATCAACCTTTCACACAAGATCAATAATATTATTTTTTATATTGTCCAGGGGTGTCTTGTAGGAGGCCAGGAGTTGAACTCAATGATCCTGGTGGGTCCTTTCCAACTCAAGATGTTCTGTGATTCTGTAATAACTCATCAGTTTTTACATCTGTTAAAAAATGAGGACAGAACCTTGAGTTAGTACATTTTCAGCAGGGCTTGCACCATTTTTCCCATAGTTAACCTAAAGTCAATATACAAGAAACATTTTGACATAAACTCAATACTGTGTGCCTGACTGAATTAATAGAAACATGATTGTGTATTTATGCTTAGTCTGGATCATACCAGTACTGATTGCTAACAGGTAGATACAAGGGAATTTACAAATTCATATTAATGATAGTGGAACTGCCATAGAGACACAAACAGTATTTCACTCATCAGTTTTGATTGCTCTAATGTATCTTTCCCTCCTAGTTAAAAATCAGCTCCATAAGGTGTCATTGGTGCCTCATTTCTTTTTACACTTCTGTTTCATTTCTCCTCATCTGCAAATTGTGAAATCCAAGGTTAAGATTAAACTGAATAGTACTTACAGGTATTTTCCTTATAATTATTCCATTCACATTATTTTAGTAGCCTGATTTATAATCCTGCTGCATAAAACCTTGAATCAAAATACATGAAAAGGAACTGTTGTATGCTAATGAAAGGAAGGTGCTCTGATGGAAAATTTTTTGGGAGGCCTTGCTGCCAAGTGTTTCTGTTAACTGTGTCTCAGCTGACGCCTCTGTGACAAAAGATATTTAGGCTCCATTCCTTCTCTGCAGTAACTATCAATTTTCAAGCTAGCTTAAGACTTTAGAAATTCAGTAGAACCTTTTGAGTATTTTCTCCTTGTGAACTAATGTGGCTGCAAAAGTTGCTCAGGGACTAACTGCTTTTCTAATAGAAATATATTTTATAATAGAAATATATTCTATAATAGAAATATATGCAATTATTTTGCAATACACAAATATTATCTATACATTTCATTGTTATATAATTAAAATTTTATTACACAAGTATATATTGCATTTCATTGTACTGTATTGTATTGTATTATATGTATTTTAAAACAGTAGGATAATACATTATATTGAATAATCCATGATTATACATCTCAGAATTAAATTTTTCTTCTTAACATCTTTAGCTTCTAAGTTGGAGGAATTTCCCCTTCTTTTTCTTTCATAATGTTTATTTCCTCTGTAATTTTTGAAAGCAAATTTGATACTTACTCTAGCAGAATTGTGCAACAATTTTGGCAGACCTCTATTACTCCATTTCTTCCTTCAGCTATTTCTATACACTTATCCTAATTAGCAGAACTAACCTTATGTAAGACCACATGTTGCTCAAGGAAAAGTCAAGTTGGAAGTTACCAACCTATTTCATAGTAGAATTTCTGTTCCATCTGTCATTTGGGATTTTCCTTTTATTATTTGTTTAATGAGCTACATGTATTAAAATGTGGCAGTGGCTGTTTTGGTTTTCTTAATTGATACTGAGCAACTTCTGTAATATTGCTATTCTTAAGACATAAAACAATCCAATACTATTTTATTAGAAGATCTTTTAAAATTATATATAAAAGTCATTTAAAAAAAACTTTCTGCCCAAAGAAACATTTCTTCTCACATTGTACATGCCAGTGAAATCCCCCTGTGGAATCAGTCTTACTGAAATGAGTTAAAATGTCTGCATAATAAAGAGGATATTGAAATTTTACAGCAGCTCCCAGTGAAGACGTGGCTTAACTACACAAAGGTTCCAAAAGCAGACCAAATATTTTACTTTGACTCAGTTGCTCTTGATGGTTTATTGTGTGAGAGAGAAGTTAAAAGCAATGCTCATTCTCTCAGGTTTTCCTGGAATTTCTTACCTACTTGAAAACAGCAGAAAGTTTTGCATACTTTCATGGTGTTACTCAGTGGTATAAACCATCCTATAAATAAAAGACAGTTCCACAGTTCTTTACAAAATGAACTCTAGGAAATAGTAAGAAGACTGGAGAGATGAGAAATGATTGATTTGCTTCTCTTTTACAGTAAATCTAATACATGGTAAGAATGAATAGCTGAAAGTTTGCTGGTTATTACGTTCGAGCAGTCTGGAATGTGCTAATAGAAAAATAAGTTAATGTTTTAGTTACTTTGTTCAGCTTGATGGCTTTTTATTTATGCAATTGTATGGCTATGTACTGGCATAATTATTTTGTCACCTAAGTTTCCTCAGAGTTATGCAGATCTTCACTCAGTTTGCCAATTCTAATGCAAAAGTTCACCAAAAAAGTCTATGTAGCTTTCACTTCCTAGGTAGCTACATTTTTGTGATGGAAAACCAGATAATTCAAAGATGTCACCACCATGAATATGTTGGCCATAAGGTACATTTTTATGGCTTTCACAAGCTGAACATTTTCTACATCTGAGTCGTCTTAGAAGTCTTGGATGAAAGTTATTCTACGAGCACTTTTAAATGCATGTAGTAATAATTGAACTCACTATAAAGCAGAATAGCCATGATTAAATCTATTAAATTATACAGGCAAAGCAAAGCTGTACTGTTTTGAATATTTCACATAACTGTAAAGTAGTTAAAGCAATCAATCAGAATATGAACTATTTTTAGCTTTGTTCTTTCTTCTGAATTGTTTTATGATTGCTCTTGTTATTGTTCACATATTTTGTTTTATGGGTTTTTAATTAAGAATGTGGAAGAAGTACCCCAGTATAAAGCTGTGCTCTAGGATTCCTTCTCTCTTTCCCTTTGCTTGCATGCAGGGGTTACTTAGGTCTGAGTTTCACAGTCAGTGCTTTTATAGATTGATTTCTTTTTTGTTGGCCCCATGAGTCATTCTTATTTTTTGGCACTATGACTGAGCTGCAAAAAGAAGGGTAGAAAATTACTCAATTCTATAATTTTTTGATAGGATCTGTATTTGGAAACTCTTTTGGTGTCAAGAAGAGCCATTGTCTCCTTCGCCCTTATTAAACTTTCAAAATACAAAGATAATCACAAGCACACTTTAAACCCCTGTATTGTGTTCTCAGTAAACAGTGAACTCAAGAAAGACGAGTATCTAAAGAAATAAAAAGTGAGGAATCTGTATCAAGCCTATTTCTTTCAGTATGTAGTTCAGCTAATATTTATACTTCTTACCTTGAGGCTAGTGGTACCTGAAGTGTAATTTAACACGTTAGAAAAACAGTGTCTCTGCCTTGCACCTAAATTACAAATAAGGAAACAACTTCAGATGTCAAATCTCAAGCAGTATTCCCATTTCAACACTAACCTCAATTCTGAGCGTGCAGCATTGTTACACAGTAATGGGGAATTCTTTAGGATTTAAAAGAAGTTGTTTGTCTCTGGTTTTGTACAATAAGAATTATTTGCATTATTCTGACAGCTGTACTTAATGATATATTAATTCTTCATTTCAGTGTGCAAAGAACTAGAGGTTTATTTTCTGCATGCATATCAATAATTTGGGGAGAGGGTAATTTTTTTTTTTTTTTTTTTTTTTATATATCAGCCTAAACATAGCTTTTTGTATTTTGGGGTGTTGTTTGGTTAGTTTTGTTTGGTTTACTGTTTGTTAAGGTTTTTTTGTGTGTGCGGGAGAGTGATTTTCTTTGTTTTAATTAAGTTCGTGGCAGTGGAAAAAGTGATGGTGTTTATCATACCCAAATACAGGTTTACATTTACACTTGAACAAACTTCTTTGGACTGCCATAGGGCTTTATGAGAGGAAATGAGGTGGAATCCACGTGACTTAAGTAAAACAAAGATTCATTTCAACCAAAAATTGTCTGTGTTTCTGTTATTTAAAGACACTTCTTCAGATGCTGGTGCCAGCATTCTAGATATCCATGTTTATTCAAATCAGCCTTGCACACAGTACATTTCCTGAATTTATGAAGAATGAATGTGACTAAAAGCCAAAGATCTTTTTTTCCTTCCAAAATGAGAAATTATTCTAGATTTTGCCTCAGCTACATGATACTCATTTTCTGATGTCCTATTTTTCTATTTAAATGTAGGCAACACCGGTGTTCAATTTCTAAAGTGATTTTCGTGGGATTTTAATGATTACAGCATTGATGACAAACAATGAGCTGAGCAAAGGACATAAAATATCATTACCACACTGAACTTAAGCCTCTCCCTTTCGTTTAACAATGACATTTGAAAATAAACTTACTCTGATACTGTAATTTTTTCTTAGGTTCAGTCTTACGGTGATGTAAATGAGTTCTGTAATAAAAATTAAATAATCATATTTCTAAGTATCTATATGTCTCTAACATAAAGGGGAGAGAGTAGACATGGTTTGGAGTCTGTTCCTTCATTTGTTTGGGATTTTGTTTGGGGTTTTTGTGGGTTTGTTTGTTTTGTTTTGTTTTGTTTTTTATTTTATTTGCTGAAGCTACCTGGTAACACTTATATCTGTCTGTCTATCTGTCTACCTATGTATCTATATATTACATATCTTTTTAATGTGTATGACCATGAAATTTCATGTTACCCCTTTTTTGCCAGTTTCAGGCATATACATTGAGTCCTGGCCATAACTTCATAATTAAATGATATTGTGCCTAGTACTAAATCCTCTCTTTTCTGCATTTTCTTGTTTCATAAACAGTTTTCTTTTTTTTTTTTTTTTTTTTGTTGTTGTTTGTTTTTGTTTTCCCCATGTGTACAATATCCAAAGAAGGACTAGGACATGGTACCAGAGGTTTTTCACTTGGAGAGATTAGAGATCCAAATTGTCCTGTAATATGTATCAGTGAATAATGTTAGATATGTGCTACCATTACATCTGTACTGTCCTTTTGAATCACATCCTATTCCCCCTCCATTTATTATTCAGATGACATGTTTCCTAGGTTGCTTACAGGAGCCACTCTATGGATAAACAGGTAGGTCCCTTCTATGGTACAGCTACAAGTAAATTTCAATACTTTCAGAACCTTCAGATATATAATTTATTAATCTTTTGGTTTCAGGAATGTTCCTCAACCACACAGAGACCTGGCAAGGTTGGTTGATGCGGATGGATTAAAATAGTATCAACACCACTGTTTAAAATTAAAAAAAAAAAAAAAAAAAAAAAAAAAAAAAGGGTTTTAAAAAANAAAAAAAAAAAAAAAAAAGGTTCTATAAAGATGTAAAGATTTGAATCTGAGAGGCTAAGATTGGAGTGAATCAAGGATAAATGGGAATACCTGAATGTGGGGGTACCAGCAGGGGCACACGGCAGGCTCTCAGTGCCTATGTTAGTGACATCCAGATTAGCAGGTCATAACTACCCCTGCACATCTATTTGCACTTTTACAAAACACATGGATTTGGAGACGGGGATGGTATTGGTATCTACCAGGATAGACACACTGCCAGCTCTGAAAGGGTTAAGAAAGGTATATCCAAAGTCTGCATGTGGTCAATAACTCCAGATGAAATGAGGAGATAACTGTCTACCCCTGTCTTCCATGTTATTGCACAGGATGCACCCTAACATCTGGGCACAAGCACTGAAGTGGCCAGCCACTGGCCAGACAGCCTGAGCACTCCTGCCTTGCTCCATGAAAACTCAGCTGACCTCTAGGGCATCATGTACAGTCTAGTGTTTGCGTGGTAAGAGGGGATGGGAGTGAAACAAGTTTCGTTTCTATTTTTTCTTTTAAATAACATTGCTATTCCATCTTGTAATGTCTTGCATGTGTATTTGCTGCATTGTGGGTACAGTGCAACAGTATTTCCTACACAGATGTATTACAAGTACCTACAAAACAACAGAGAGCAGGTTATAAGTATGTGTAATGGGAATAAGGTACTGCAGCCATGTAGGTGTGTAGTGAAGTAAACCTGTAGCACAGTACTGAACCAGACTTCACTTCATACACCATTCACCATAGAACAAGCCAGCCTGCATCAATAAACTTTGTAAATGCAAACCATTTTGCTCCAGGTGCCCAAGAACAAAGTATTTCCCCCTGAATGTTTTCCAGGACCTTTAAAAAGTGCTTTTTTAAGGGCACAGTAATAATAATCATCAGGTTAATATTGTTAGGAGGTGAGTATGTAAAGTACAGGGACTCAAGTGGTAGCTTACCGGCCCATTTCACAAAAGAAAGGCTTTGGGTTATATATATGTAAATGAATAGAGAGCATTTTTAAGGCAGCGAGCCTGTTCTTGTCACTTCTAATCTGCAATAAAAATTCATCATGTGAGAAATATGCATGAGGATTTGAATAGGCATGCCTCCAGTGTATTATCATAACACAGGCAGTGGAAACCATCTTTCTTAAGTAGGAAAGACTATCTGCAAATAGCTGACATACAAAATGTCTCCTTATTGGCATTTGAACACAGAAGTCCTTTTAGAAAAATGAAAATGGAGATGAATGGGGACCAGTGTGCTATCTGATCAACTACTTCTAGTCTGTCATGTCTATAGACAGCTTTCTTTGGCACTGTAGGCACCTTCATGCTCCAGGCTGCTTCTAAATTTTTCAAAAAAAATTAGTACCAGAAAGAGAAAATTGGAAGACTCCCATATGTAATGTTCTTTCCAACATTACAGCAACTGTGGTTTCTTATTTACAAACTTACCTCAGAAAAATAGGTCAAAGTTTGCTTCTCTTGCCATTCCAATCAGAATTTATTGTTTTACTCTTTTTTCTGATCAAAAAACCTCTCACAGTAGAACTTATTAATGTTTATTGTAAAAATTTAGAATGGGGTTTGTTTGTTTGTTTGTTTGTTTCTAATTGCAACAAAGTTTTCACATTTCTTTATTATTGAGTCAACTTAGGAATTATTGCCACTAAGAAACCTGGAAATGCTTAAGTTGTGAGTGCATAGCACAGCTGAAACCTAAAGCTATCTCAAGAGCAGAACTTGAGTGTGCTCTGCTTTCTGCAGAAAAGAACAGCTTATCCCAAATAAGACATGTAGTGCAGTAAATAATATGGCCTATCCAAAGAACCAAGAGATCAGGATCCCAATTGTTCTATACATTGGAATGTAAACACAGCCTTACAATGCAGCTTTAGCAGTTTTCCTGACAGAAAAATAGTCACACTGATCTTAGCACTGTATAGAAGCATCTGAAACGAGGGTGCCAAGAGGATGGATCCAGGCTCTTCTCGGTGGTGCCAAGTAATAGAACAAGAGGCAATGGACAGAAACTGATTGCACAGGAATTTCTGCCTGAATATGAGGAAGAACTTTAATGTGTGGGTGACCGAGCACTGGAACAGATTGTCTAGAGAGGCTGTGTAGCCTCCCTCACTGGAGGGAGAACCATCTGGACACAATCCTGTGCAATGTGCTCTAGGACAATCTGGCATAAGCAGGGAGGTTGGACTAGATGACCTCACCTGTGTTTCCTTCCAACTTTAACCATTTTATGATTCTGTGATTTTATGATCAAGAAAAATTATTTGAGCAGGATTCTACTCCAAATTGTAGGCATCAATATTGAGTGGCACTTTAGCCAGTTGCATTTGGAGTTAGAGGTCATTTTTTTCTACCTTTTATGTGTATCATTACAATTGTTGGAAGTTCAATTTCTCTATTCCCACATTTCATAATGCAGACAATTGTAAATACAGTTCTCTTGATGGCAAATCAATATCTATCATACAGCCCAGGGACAATTTTACCACTTTCAGTGGCTTTTTAGCAGAGTTCCATTTATTGTCCATAAAAAAAATTTAAAAATAAATAAATTGTCTTTTAATGAAACATCATATCAACAGAGAGATTATCAGACATACTCAAATCAGTGAAGACTGAACATCAGTAAACATAATTTCTATAAAGAAGACACATAAATAAACAAAAAAAAAAGAGGAAAAAAAAGAACTAAATGTCACATTAACAATTTTGCTTGGCAAAAGAGTATTCTGAAGAGTGAAAAAAAAGTATTAGACCAGTACAAAAAGGAATATCACAAAATGCACACAGAAAATTAGTTTTGGAATAAATTTTTTTAAAAGCACAGTTCAAGAGCCTCTGGAGTAAACAAATAATGTGGATGTCATTATGCCAAGGATGATGAGACTCATGAATTATCCTTTGAGGAACTAAGGGACACTTCCAAGTCAACGGCTCTTGTCCATATGGGGGACTTCAACTTGTCAGAAATTAACTGCGAACATCACACAGCTGGTACAATCCAGGCCAGAAGACTCCTATAAAACCTGTTTGACAACTTTATGGAACACGTCCTAAGGGACCCAGCTCAGAAAGATGTTCCCCTTGACCTGCTGCTTTTGTCAACAAAGTGGATCTTGTGAGTGAAGTGGAGAATGGTGTCTGTCATGGCCACAGGCTCCAAGAAGCGATTGAGTTTAAAATCTCTGTTGATAATTGGAAGAGTGCCAGAAAAACCTTAACCCTGGACTTGAGCAGAGCAGATTTCAGGCTGCTTAGGCAATTAGTAAGATCCCCTGGGAAAATGTTTTTGTGGGTGCTGTTACAACCCACCCCAGAAGGTGAGTGTAACCCAGGTTCTTGTTAATAAATCCCTTGGGATGGATGAGAGTGAAACAACACTGACTGTTTTTGGTGTTTTTATATATATATACATTTAGAAAAATTTGGCTTCAAAGGGAGAGTTATATAGCTGTTTTAGTTGTGATCATCTATAGTAATACAGAAATATTAAAGCATAAAAACAAAACTTACAAAAATGTATAAGGGAGAGAAAGGGAAAAAAAGGAAAAAAGCAGAATGTTCTATAAAGTCATCACCCACTATATCAACTGATGAAACCTGATAGTTGCAGATTTGATGTCTGTTGGTTGAAGTGGTGGTTGCAGTCCTATCGAAGTGATGGTCTTGATCTGTTGAGGGATGGGGGAAATCCACCAAAACTCAAAGATTTCATGAGTTCAATACACTCAGCCTCATGCAGAAACAACTAGTACCTCCCCTGGGGTGGGGAGTTTTCAAATGGATGATGTCACAGGACATGTCATGAGTCTCTGACACCTTCTAAGGTATTACAGCTGCCTGTCATGTCAGCATCAATCATGACCTACTATGGTCCATCATCTGAGATGAATAGCCCAGGCTAGACGTGAAAGTCTTCCATGCTCCCCAGAGGGGTTTTCACAGCAGTCATCATGTAAGGGAGGACATTGGCATGATAAGAAGGATTATCCCATCTCAAAGGTTCTGCCTCTTATCAACTTCTTCCCTTATCCGGAAATCCAATTTGTAGGTTCAGGTATGCACACACATCTGCACCTGGAATAGTTGGACAATGGTGCCCACTTATCTTATCTGAAGGTCCTTTCGCAGTAGGCATATTCAGGGAGGGGTGGGCATTGCTGGATGAACAGCTGGTTTTTTGTAGTTTGACAAAACTCTTTTGATGAACTTAATAATGTTTAAGCCATTAACCATTTCAATCTCTGACAGGTCCCAAGGTCTATCAGTGCTGGTCAGGATGCAAACTCCACCTCCTAAGGGCACAGGAACAGGTAATCCCCAAATATTGGAATTCAAGCAGGTGAGGCAGAAGGCCAGCTTGGATGAACAGGGATGTACTCTTGGAAAAAAGGCAAAAAAGGAAAGTGTATGCCCAGTGGAAGCAAGGTCAAGAAACACAAGAAGAATACAGAGATGCTACTTGCCACTGTAGGGAGAAAATTTGTGGCTAAAGCTCAGCTGAAGCTGAAGCTGGCCAGAAATGTGGGGGACAATAAAGAATTTTTTTCAACTACATTAATGCCAATAGGCAACATAGAAGTATCATCAGGCTATCCCAGGATGAGGAAGATCACCTCAGAAACAGGGACTGAGATAAAGCAGAGGTATCTAACATTTTGTTTGCCTTCATCTTCAATGTGGATGATGGACAAAGGAGGTGTCAGTGCCCTCAGCTGAAGGACCATGACTGTGAGAATGATCAACTCCCAGGTGACCCTGAAATTATGTGGAATCTGCTGCTCTAGCTGGATCTGTGAGGTCTGATGGGATTCATCCCAGAATCCCCAAGAGACACCTGATACCACTGCAAAACCTCTCTTGATGATTTTGAAGCAGTCTTAAGAATTCGGAGAGGTCTCAGCTGACTAAAAGCTGGTGAACATTGTTCCAATTTTCAAGAAGGGCGGGAAGGAGAACCCTGAAAACAACAGGCCTGTCAGTCTCACTTCATTTCCTGGTAAAGTTGTGGAGAAAATTATTCTGGGAAGTACTGAAAAACAACTGAAAGACAACACAGTGATCAGTCACAGTCAGCATGTCTCCAGAAGAAAGTCCTGCTTATCAAACCTGATTTCTTTTTATGACAAGGTAACCCACCCAGCTGATCAAGGGAAGCCAGTTGATGTAATCTTTAGGATTTCAGAAAACCCTCAGTACTGTCTCTCGCTTTATCCTACCAAACAAAATGTCCAGCCCATAGCTGGATAAACACATCGTGTGATGGGTGAGCAGTTGGCTTATGGGTTGAGCACAGAGGGTAATAGTGAGTGGGGAAACATCAGACTGGTGACCTGTCACTAGTGGGGTTCCACAGAGCCCCATCTTAGGCCCTGTGCTCTTCAACATCTTCATCAATGACTTGGACACAGGACTGGAAGGGATACTGAGCACGCTGCAGATGACACAAAACTGGGAGGAGCTATTGACTCCCTCGAAGGCAGGGATGCCCTGCAGAGAGACCTCGACAAATTAGAGAGCTGGGAAATCACCAACCATATGAAGTTCCACAGGGAAAAAGTGCTGGATTCTGCACCTGGGATGGGGCAACTCTGGGTGTTTGTACAGACTGGGGGATGAGATACTGGAAAGCAGTGCCATGGAAAGGGACCTGGAGGTCCTGATCAATGGCAAGTTGAATCTGAGTCAGCAGCACCCTGGCAGCCAGGAGGGCCAACCATGTCCTGGGGGGCATCAGGCAAAGCATCACCAGCCAGTCAAGGGAGGGGATTGTCCTGCTCTACTCTGCTCTGGGGTGGCCTCACATGAATATTGTGTGCAGTTTTGGGTACTGCAGCATAGAAAAGGTATTAAGCTGTTAGAGAGTGTCCAAAGGAGGGCAAGAAAGATGGTGAAGGGCCTTGAGGGGAAGCCGTATGAGGAGCATGAGGACCAAGGTCACTTGGTCTGCTCATCCTGGAGAAGAGGAGACTGAGGGGAGACCTCATTGCAGTTACAAATCCCCTTTGTGAGGTGAAGAGGAGACAGAGGCACTGATCTCTCCTCTGTGGTGACCAGCGACAGGATCCAAGGGAATGGCCTGAAGTTGTGTCAGGGGAGGTTTAATTTGAAAATTTAGAAAAAAGTTGTTCACCCAGATGGTGGTTGGGTACTGAAATAGGCTCCCCAGGGAAGTGGTCACAGACTGTCACAGTTCAAGAAGTGTTTGGACAATACTCTCAGGGCACATGGTGGGACTCTTGGAAATGGTCTTGTGAAGGGCTAAGGGTAGGACTCTATGATCCTTGTAGGTCAACTCAGCATATTCTGTGATTCTGTGATACGGTGAGATTATAAGAATGCACACATACTTAGTATGGGGAAAAGAAAACATGCATATGAATTGGACAGTTAATTGATTTTGCCCATAAGTGAATTAAAATTTGAGCTTTCATTTTAGACGAGGATCATATGGCAAGCTAGATGGGAAATTCCATAAGCTTACTTAAATATTGTGAATAATGTTCTCAATGTTTAATATCACTACTGTCTCGATTTATGTCTTAGTGAATTTCGGTTTTCTGTGACCTTATAATCAGAACAGGGGATTTTTAAACCATTAATATGTTAATCACAACCAAACACTGTGATTCTGTTCTTTATTTCTCTTACTGCCCTGTTGTTCATAAGTCAGATAAAGGTTTTACCTCTTCATATATCCCACTGGGACAACAGTTACTGATTCATAGCCTTTCTGCTGAGGCTAGAAGTGCGGTAATGTTCTGTCATTGCGTGAAGACAGTATCTCAATGCACAGAGTGAGAACAATTACCCTTAGTTACAAGGTTTATGTACCAAAATCAGGTACCTTCTTGTCTGAGTACAGTCAAATATTTTTGAGCTGCTATAATCTGTTGAGACTCCAGATGGAATGAAATGGAGAACAATTTAATTAAATGTGTTGGGAATGTAATTTGGGACATTATGTATTTATTGAAGAAATCTGGTTTGAAAGAGCTGTATTACACTGGGAAATTATCCTTACTAGTAAACAAAATATGTGTCAGCACAGCTTAACAGAGTGGGTATAAAGGAAATACATTGATCTAAGAACGAGTACTAAATATGAATATTTTTTAACAGAATTTATTCATCGTAGTTTCATAGCATATGAAAAGATATCTCATTAATATATTATAATTTCCTGACATTGTAGTTCCTTGTGTACTTGTAGCTATTGTAGCTAAATGTAGATATGTTTAATTTCAAACACATGTTAGTCCAGGGTTATTATTAGGTTAGTCTGATAATGTACAAATTGTCAAGAAGGATTTGAAGTAGAAGCTCTCTGGATAAACAAGTTTCTGTTTAAAAAACACACAAAGCCTAAAAATTATATTTTCATATCTGTAATGAGAAAAGATTGTGTCTTTTCCTGTTCACCACTTTTATTTTCACGAGATCAAGATTTTAAAAAAAAACAACAAAACCCCTGTTATTTTCTACTGGATATTTGAATATGATAACAAATAGCTATCATCCATGTTTTGCTTTTATGTATTCAGGCTTTTCACTGTTGTTATCTCATACAGTTGACTCTGGTTTTGTTAGAACCACACTGTTAGCACCACAACAGAAAAACAGAAACAGATTTTCTGTATACCCTGTATATCCCTCACTTCATGGGTTATTTCTTAGCTCACTCCATGACTTATTCAACTGGAATTTTCTCTGACAGTTCTGAGGCTTAACTAGCAAAGGGAATTTCTGTTTTTCAGAAAGGGAATTATTTCCTGCTCATATGCTGCTCTCTGCTTTAGGCTCCATGAATACACAAAAATTCAGAAAATAGTGATACAAAATTGTATCCTGAATTAACTCTGCATAAAAAAACACAAGCTGCTGGGCTATTTACATTGAAAAGCTAAATGGATGCTGTTTGTAGAAATGTGTTTCACAGGTCTCCACTTAGGGTACTTGACCAGTTTTGAGTTGTATGGGCTTCATTTAAATCAGATATTTGATCCCAGTTTTTTCTCTTCCCAGTATTAAAAATTACTGTAGTTCAATATTTTTAAAATTACACTGCTGCAATGCAGTAAAACCCCCCCCAAAAAAACAAAACACCCAAACACAGAAATTAATCAAGAAAGAACACATACAAGAATTATCTTTCAGATGGTTAAAAAAAAGAAAAAT
>VWZG01008452.1:81058-117506 GCA_013396735.1 Grallaria varia | reverse complement strand
CTTCAGTCTGGTTCTAATCCTGGTGATGACTACTGGGTTTTTATATCTGTAGTTTAAATGCTTCAGTGTATTGGCACAGGGGGCAGCACTGTTCTGTTTGGGGAATGACGTGTAGAAAAACTTAGATTCTCTCAAAGTCTACATTAGAAGGGCTTGTATGTTTTGTTTCTTCTCTTGAAGAATAAAGTTTGTATGCTGTGCCCAGCTTTTGTCCTCCAGAGAAAGGGACGGGAAGAAACTGGAAGGACCCAGACAGAAGTATACTAAGATGGTCAGAAGCCTAGAGAAACATACCCTGCAAAAAGAGATTGAGGAAATCAGATCTCTTCATACATGTGAAAAAGAGCCTGAGAAGTGATCTAATATAATGACCTGCAAATAATAAGAGCAGTTACCAAAATGACAGACCCAAACCCTTTCCATTAGCATAAATGATGAAACAAGGTGGAACAGACAGAGGTTATGACTTTGGAGATTCAGATTAGTTATTAACAAAAGAATTTTTCCTAGGTAGTGCAGTAACAAAACAGTCAGTTCAGAGAAGTTTTGGAATCTCTATTTGTGAAGATTTCCAAGATTCATCTAGCTGCCCTAATCTGATAAAGACTGCAGTCCCACAATTGGTTAGAAGACTATTACTTGACCTCCTGAGATTCCTTCTATTCAGTGTTTTTTATAATTCTATCATAAATTCTATGGTAATACTAGTATTCCCAAAGACATAATCCTCTTCAGATAAAAGAGTTCTTTTATATGTTTTCAAAACTGATAATACTATTTACTGTCATTGTGAAAGAGGGAACTGAAGAAAGCCCTTGCCTTTGCTGCTAGTTGATTTCTGGTCTTCAAGTACAGACTCTTTTTGAGGCATCTATATCCCTTTTAACAAGCTTTTGTCATTTTGAATTCACTGCTTTCTAATAAATAAACAAATGTTAACTAGGATCCTCATTTACTTGAGCAACAAAAGCTGGTCTCATTGGAAGGAAGTATGCAATTTAGAAGTGCTAACTGTTTTATTCTACTTTGAAAGTTAATTAAACTTTATAGCTGATTCTATTTTTATATGATAAACAACTTAAAATTGGAATGTCACATCTTAAAAAAGACAAGAATTCAGTAACTTTGGGGATCTGATCATAATTTGTAAATCTCTGTCTTTGAATAAATTAGCTCTGAACATTTTTTGAACTAATTGTGTCTTTTTTTAGTAGTAAACTGTAATATGAAATATTAATCTAGTGCAATGATAAATATTAATTGGTCTTAAAAACAGGAAGATAATTTATTTTCATTTCATTTGAAGTATTAAGATTGTTCTCTACCNATCTTCATATGTTTGTGCCAAGTCTTGTTTATGCAAACAGTCCCTTTATCATCTGTTAATACCTCTAATTCTCTGTCTGCTTATAAATATGTCCATTTCTTACCTTATAAAGTTTCCTTTGTAGAAATTTCACTCACCTTAATCGTTTTATTTTCCTAATTTATGCTTTCTTCTGATCAAAGCAATTTTTGTTTATTTGTTGCTTTGTTTTGCTTGCAAGGCAAAGTCTCATCAGACTTGAGAAACTGCAAGTTAGCAAATACTTAGTGCTATGACATGAATAAAGTATTTGAAGGCAGCTGAATAATCCACTCTGACTTAAAATATATTAAAAAAAAAAAAAAAAAGAAACCCAATGTAGGAAATGTCACNAAAAAAAAAAAAGGAAAAAGATCCAAATATGAATGAGCTTTATAAATTAAATTATTTACTTTGAATCTGAAGATCATTATTCAAACCCATCTTTACTAACAAATATTGAATTTTTTGCAGTATTCTGAATCAAATTTTGTTATCCATCATCTATGTGATTCTACTATCTTTAGATTCAGTTTTTAAAAAATCCTAGATAGAAAGGGTTCTATACATTCATTTTGCATATGAGAGTTGATGTTTAACTTTTGTTTGTTTTACTCATTTTTATATAAGACTATTCCTTGTTTTGGTTGCACAATGCGTTAGCTAATCTAGTGCCTTAGAAAGAAAATATCTCATTAATAAGACAAATATACTGCACTTCTAGGAAGTTAAAATGTATTGTAAATTGCATTGGATCCCTGGACAGTAAAAAAAAGATGGATGGTGCCATTAGAATCAAATACACCACTGGAGCCAAATTATTTTAAATTCTCTCCTTAACTCTTGTCTCCCCACCCCTCTCCAAGGAATACCTCAATGTTATTTCACCACATATCGTGCTGCTGCTGAAGAGAAAGAATATATAGTGATGCAGAGTTGTATATGTTTTATACTTGACAATGCAGAGGTGGATGTAGACAGAAAAATAACTTTCACACAAATGTGTCATTTAATCATAATTTTTAAAAAAATCAATTTTGTAACAAGTGGATAATGCAGAAACAGTGGAGATAACTGACGATGAAATGAAAAATACGTCTTATTCAAAGAACAATAATGTCATCTAGAAAATATGCTAATCTTTCAAAAGTAATGCAAATAACTGATGCAGGGTTAAACATCATCAGTGAGCGCTCCCTAAAAGTAAATGGATGCAGAGCTTTAAAGGGAAGAAATTGTAAAATCTGATTCACCATTGCTCCAATGCCTGTACATCTACATTTACTTTGGGAAAATTGGTGTAAGTCTTCAAATGAACCTGTGTCGTCACAGATGTATGAAAGACTTAATCTCTTTAGCTCATTAAAGGAAATGTTAGGAAGCAATCTAATTGAAAGAATTTTAGTATCTTCAAGAGGAAATGATTTTTGATTATAAAAGTCTTTATCTTGCAGACAGTAGGGTAACTAAATCCGGTGGCTGGAAATGGGTTAGAAGCAAAATCAAACTGGAATTTAGATGTTTCTAAATATCTCAGATCATAAACTTGTATAATAATTCAGTGAAAAGGTGGAGAGTTAGCATTAAATCCAGACCAGAAATCCTTATCAGAGCTACATTCTCAATTAATCAAAGCTTTTAAGAACTGATGCAACAATCAGAATAACTGATATTAGATCACCTGCAAGCAGAAGTTATATCCATGTGGGTCAAATAACAGTGTAGTCTCTACCTCTTCTTCGAACTGCGCTGCAGCACACATGCAGTTAAGTGTTGGTTAGATGGTTATGAATGGTTTCCAAAGTATTTGTCCTTCAGTTTCTGAAAACAAATAAAACTTCATGCAGAAAACTTCATCAAATCATTATGCATATCATGTGCATCTTAAAAATTCCTAGGCACCAACTCAGTTCTACTTTTTTTTTTTTTTTTTTTTTTTCATCCGAAGTAGAATGTTTTCTGCTTTAATAGCCTGATACCAGTGGAATTGTTTCAAAAGCCACAGCTATTTCGAGTCTGTTATGCCTTTTAGAAAAATGGCCCAAGCATATTAAGATAATATGTCCATCACTGCTAAGATGTACATAACACCATCATTGTGTTCGGAAAACTACTGTAAATCCAGTAAGTGCCTACCATTATGCATTCACCTCTGCCTCAATCTTCTTGGATTTTTAAGTGCTTTTTTGCAGCCTTCGATAAACTATAAGGATCCTGATTTGCAAACCAGATTGCCACTTGGCTTCTGTTCAAATTGGCAATTCACATTATAGCAGTTTCAGAAAGAGGATTTATACCCAAAGCTTCCCACCTTTCCAGTTGCACAATGAATCTCTTTCAAAAAAAGTTGATGCAAACATGTCTGCCAACACACTGCTACTAACTAATATGTACAAAATGAAACACTGGGAAATCAGTTTAACCTAATACAGAGACAGTTTTGTCACAGGGTATATGGGGAGTCAGTCATCTCTTATGCAGTCAGTCATCTCCAGGCTTCCTCCTTTTCTCCCCTGAGCCCTGGTGTCACTTCTATGCCTATTTTCCATTCTTCAGCTACTGCAGGCACAGTTGCAAACAAGTGACAGCACACTTCTGTTCCCCCCCAGTCAGTCAGCCAGAGCTTTTTGAAAAATTAGGTAAGATCATTGATCATAAGGATGACACATACAGCCATGCAGCACTAGCCTGCACCCCATAAGAGAGAAGGCCCGCCCTATATACCTTCTCTTTGTGACACCTCAAAGTCCAGTTTGTAGTTCATGAGCACATTGTCTTTTCTCCAGGTTCACATGGTGCTTTTAGGCTCTCAGGTCTTTTTCTTAATGACCGTATGCACACATTCTTCTGAAACAAATTTCATACCGGTTTGTCATTTTTGCAGTGTTGTCTGTGCCTTGCAGCACCGTGAAAAACCCAAAGTCTGCCCCAGTAATACAGCACAACAATCTTGCAGGGCTGCACCCAGACACTGTGTGCCTCTCACTCTGGCTCACAGAACCTGTTCTTAACATGTAACAGTGGTTGTATCAGGGGCCCCTTTTTGGGGTTCCTAGGGGGTGCCAAAGGAACTAGGCAGCCAGTCAGAGGATGGTCTAAAACTACAGGGTATGACTGCTAAAAATGGCCATTAGCCAGTCACAAAGTAAAAAGAAAACACATGAGGCGTGCTGTTCTTGGAAGTGCCAGCCTCCCTGTATGTAGTGAGAGTACATTGCCCTTTCTGTTATGCTTCTGGGTGAGGATGGCTCAGCAATAACTGAGCACTATGAAAACACATAGGACTTGACAATATCAAAAAGGAATCTCCTCATCATAAAATGGTGCCTGAAAGAACATGGTGAACCTTGAACATGTAGTGGGAGGGGTTTCCAGCTCTGCTGTCTTTTGGCTTTCCTCTCTAACGCAAAATTGTAGCTGAAACAAGTTCCTGCATCTGTAGAGGAAGGGACTTCCTGGTCTGATGAACATCTGGATAAACAGAGTGGTTGTCCGGCTAGTCATAACATGCCGTATGACTTCTAGGGTGAATAGTACATATGGTTGTACGCAGGAGTGAGGACAACTTCTGCTGGAACTGGGGTACAGGCTATTTCTTATCATGAGTAAGAGTCGTCTTTATTCTATTATCAAGAGTAAGCTCAAGGAGCTATGTGCGCTCAAGTACACTATGTCCTATTACATAGTTTGCTGTTCCTTGCTATGATGAGAAAGTTCTCGTTCCCATCCTCATATGTGTATGGTGCCTTAACTACAGTACAATCAGCATTACAAAATTGGCCTAAAAGTGGAGAGGATCAGAATACAGTAGCAGACTGTGTTTACGGAAATATGTGTCTAACAACTTTCTGTTTGATAAGGGACACGTGAAGCAGAGGAACTCTGAATATTAAAGAACAATTAGTGCAACATTTTTGATGTTGACAACTGCAGTGTGTACTACTCCGTTGCCAATTAGTTCAAGGTACTTTACTGAGGTTCTGGGAAGCCTTGTGTCTGGAGCATTTGAAGGTGCATATAAAGACATGAAAGATCATAGTGAACTTAATCTACAGGTCTTAGGGAAAACATGTTTTTCACCTCACCATTCTTAGGGAAAACATGTTTTTCACCTCACCATGTCTTTTGAAAGGGGTTAATTGCTACTTTTTTCCTTCTGTTTTTTTGGTTTGTTTTGTTTGGGATTTTTTGAATTACTTTTTTTTAAGCAGTATTACAGCAATGGAAAGAGTATTTTATGTTGAGTTGGAGTCTATTACAAATACTTTCCTGTCCTTATGACCATCGAAACCAGGGAACCATAAGATGCTTGCATTTTCTATTACTCTTGCCTGCAAGCAGGTCAGTACACTACTGGCACTAAACCCCCCAAGTGAGTCAGTGAACGAACTAGTGTGTCATACCCCTGAGTCACTGACAACCCTGGTTATCATCAGAGACTCTTTGGTCGGTAGCTATGCAGCTAGGAGTAGATCAAGAAGATATATCTGTCTACCCAAGACTAGGAATGAGGGCTTACTCTTCCAAGACTGAGATTTACCAGATTCCTTTGCGAGGACTATGTTTGCCTTCAGGACCCTGTACTGAGTCTGTGAGAGCACATGGGAAGAGAAAACAGAAGACTGAGAGCAGAAAGCTTCCAAAGAGACATGACCGTTAGTGACCTCTCCCCACTGTAGATTATTTACTTGGTCAGTACCCAGTAAGTCAGACCTCTGCCCCTTCTTCTGAAAATATATGTAAATCAGGACAGGGCAGGTCTGTAACAGGGAGAGATAATCACCTCTGTGATAGGATGTTTGTTGTTTGGGGCCAGCTGGAGGTGTTTGGAGCTGGTTCCTCCACTTGGTGCTCATGGAGAGTTGCCAATGGCTCCAGACCACCTGGGAGTGAGGACCTGACAAACCCAGAGTAGAGGAAACGGCCCTTTGTGTCATGGGGCAAGGGGGAACCTTTTGACTCCTCGTGAGGCCCCCAGCAAGAACCTCCAGAGCAAGAGACAAACAGATGCACAGAGTTCCAAGATGGGTCTTGGGTCCAAGCAGGCTGCACTCACCATAAGCACCCCACTGGCAGGAACTGCAGAGCACTGATCCTCACTGTGGCAGGCACCACCCTGTCCTGAGCTGGCAGAGCCCAGGAACACAGGCAGATAGGGGTAACCCCAGAGAAGAGGTGTTAGTGTTAGCCACTTTTCCTGTGTAACTCTTTCAAGGTTATTATCAATGAGAATTTTCTGCACTAATTTAAAGATTTAATTAGGCAAAAGTAAATTTCTGGATCCGTAGCTTCAGATTGTTCGCTTTACCCATAATAAGATTTTGACTGTAAAAGTCCATGAACTGGGAGAGATCCAAAGTATGAAAAATTCAATGGTAAGCTAATTATACAAAATTCCCTAACACCTCAGGCTGTTCAAATAGAAGAGTATCTATTTTCTACTTTTGAAATATTAGCTCATAAATATATGCCTCTTGATGCCTGAATCTGCTTTCTGTTCCAGCTCACTGTATAAGCTTTCAACACAAGCTATAACCAATGTGACAGATACACTTGAACCCTTAACCAAATCAGCTGTAATTTGGTTCAGGCTCCAAAGTAGGTAGAGCCCTGAGCCACAGCCAGGCCTAGAATGCCTCTGGTTCCAGAGTGTTCTCTGAAAACCCACAAAGGAGTAGAGTGACACAATATCAAAGCACATGAGCTTAGAACCCTGGTCATGCAATTAACTCGTAAGTAGTGAGTGGATCTTCTAAGACTCACTTTTCAAGGCACAAAGAAAGATGTGGGACAAGGAGTTTTGTACATACCTCTCCCAATTCACTACAGGCCAACCAGTTTATTCTGTAAATATGACCACCTCAGTGAGCCTTCTTGGAGGTCTCTTGCAGACTGCGTTCATGACAGTGACCTCCCCTTGAACTGGGATGTCTCTCAAGGTCAATCCTTAAGGCAAAGAGATCTCTTACTGACAGCAGATCTTCGGTAAGTGACCAGTGTTATACACAACCTTGTAGTGGGCTAACTTTGATTTGTGCCTTGGTAACTTTTATTGTGTCTTAGTAACTTTGATTTGTCTTGATAGTTTTGATACATTGTTCAAATGATTGTGCTGTACAATAAGAGAGTGAGCCTTGACAGGAAACTTTGTTAAGTGGCACTTATACATCATATTAAACCCACTTTTGCTAATATCTTTGGCAGTGGTCCTTTCAGCGATGAAAATCACCCATTCGCAACAGCCTATTGTTAAGACCAAAGCTCCACAATAGCTGTATGTAACCTCATGATCTTGGATGCCCTTTCTTTCATGGCTCTGTCCATGATTATTTATGCCTTGTTTAATTTTCTTTTCCAACAATATAATTTGCTATGACAAAGGCTTCATTTTTTGGACATGCGCACAAAATTATTAGTTCCACATTTTCTAGAAAGAAAATATTCCCTGCTTAACCGTAATTCAAAGAATGCAAACATTAGCTCATTCTTCTTTGATGAGACTGGTTTTTTGCCATTCTTTCTCACCAGTGATCACTGGCTGAAGGACTGAGAAAGAAGTCTTTCTGTTGATAAACTTCCTGAGACAGAGCAGGGCACTTGATGGAGAAAAGAAGAAATGGCTTACTCCCCCTCAGAACAGCTCCTACAGACAGCTCTCAACTGACTTACTAATCCTTACTATTACAGGTCATTAAAGCCACCTGTTTTCCTGATCTCATATCTCTTGACCAGAGATCAGTTGTGTCCCAGAGCTGCCACTGTACCTTGTGGTGTGAAAACGGTTGCAGGACTGTAACTTGTAAAGGGACAGTGAAAAAGAGAGAAGTATCCAGAGACAACTGTTTCACTGCACTGAGAAGAAGCTCAATTTTATACATTCTTAGGTGTGAAGGCAAGAGAGTTTGACATATAAGTCCTCTGGTTGAGAAAATGTGAAGATGCAATTTGGAGAGAAAGGAGAAAATAGAACCCAAAATTTGTTAGGACCGGTCATAGAGACCAAGTTTTATTTTTGGAGTAGAAATTGAACAAAATCTCTTTGAGTCAAATCAGATCTGCTTTAAGTCAGATTTTGCTTTGTCAACATTATTGCCTTTTGGTTTGAGTCTAATGAATCTGGGAGAATTGGATGGGAGAAGCAGAGATTTAAGGAGTCACAAAAATGAAAATGTGTCAGAACCAGCTGCTGTGAGAGGGGAAATTCATATAGCCAAGAAGCAACACGCAAAAAATACTGTGGCTATAGTTTTTTTAATATTTGATTATTTTCTCCTATAATGATCTGGGTTCTACTTTCTGTTTGAGATCAGATGATGTGCTCTCCACACACACAGGATCAACAGTTACAGAGGAATGTATTCAAGAGATCACATCTGCACTCCATTTTAGGATGTAATTCAATACCTTACAGTTTGAATAGGATACCTAAACTGCCCAAGTGTCCACTCATTTCAATTGCACTTCTGTATGTTTGCCAAAGATCAATAGTCCAGGCCTTGAACATTTTTCCAGTCTATACAAAGTAACAAATGATATCATTCCTCTGATTTAGAACATGGTTCCCCGCATAGAGGCTACTCCTCCTTTGTTAACTTCCACATCTTTTCTGGAATCCATTTGAGATCAAAGTATTTATTGATGGGAAACAGTGCATGCTGTTCATGTGAACTGGATCTGTGCTGTTAAATAACAGTGCAATGGGTAAGTCTTGGGGTTGAGTCCAGGGCAAATAGCACAAAAGGGATTGCACCTGTATATGTTGATGTTAGCTGTTTCTAGAAAAAAAATTGCTTGGACTGAGCTCATTTGAATGGTCAGAGCAAGGGAATGAATGAACAGTTATGTATCTCAAATGACCTAGAGATGATCCTAACCTTGCCCCATATACCAACAGTCTCAGGGCCTCCACCTCACTACATGCTTCCTATACAAACTAAACATCCACTGTCACTGCTCCATTCTTGACCAGGCTGAAGTAACCATGCAGACAATGCTGGAGTCCTGTCAGAGAAAGATCCAAGTCTAGCAAGTGTCCAGCCATGAAAACATCTCTAAATGGAATGGGGTTGTTAATGGGAAGAGTGTATGTGTGCTCATAAACGGAAGCAACAGCATTAGAAAGAACTGAAAACTGGGCCAGAAAGACTAAGGTTTGCCAAAAGAAGCCCAAGAGCATCAGCTGAATGCAAGATAATGTGAATGAGTGTTTGCCTGAGGTCTTACTCCATGGAGTAATTTTGCATAACAGCTGAGTAGCTTTATACCTGTTCAGCACTTCATAACTGGCAAGATAATTTTGTAATCTTGTAATTAATCCTCTGCTGTGGAACCATGTCATTGTTGCACAAAATTCTACACTCAGTGTTGTTAGAGAAGGCAGGATTACAATGAATGAACACAATGGAATTATAACAGTCTGGAATGCTGAGTATCCACCTAATTCACAGTATCTCCTCCTTGATGTGAAATCACAGTGATGAGCACCAAGAATGTGGCTGACACCAAGAATGTTCAACAATCTTTCTGCTGTGCACTGGTACCTGGTTAAGAATCTATCAACTAATCAGAAAAAGTTTTAGGTTACACTTTAAAAGTGCTGTCACAGCAAATAAGGCTGGTGTCATGGGGTAAAACATGAATTTTCAAGTCTACTTGACTAAGAAAACATGTATTACCATGTCTTTATGTATCAGGGTACAAGAAATACATCTCCCGGTCTCACATTTTTACTAATAGATCATGTCAAATGTGTCCTCAATTTATGCAGCATAAGTTATGTACACTTTAGAAACTGCTCTTCCCAGGGCTAGTGTCCAATCCCTATAACAACAGAATGCTCCTATACTATAATACTGCACTATTATGATGTAAGAGGAAAAATATCATAGACTACTGTTCTCCTGTTCTCCTCTTGCCCCCTAAGATGAAAGTTTGGGAAGCATTTGATGAAATTTACAAACATCTCTCTACAACTACCTGAAAGGAGGTTGTAGGCAGGTGGGAGTTGGTCTCTTCTCTCAGGCAACCAGCAATAGGACAAGAAGGCATGGGCTTAAGCTCTGCCAGGGGAGGTTTAGATTGGATTTCAAGAAGAAATTTTTTGCAGAGAGAGTAATCAGGCACTGGAGCAGCCTGCCTGGAGAGGTAGTGGATTCACCATTCCTGGATGTTTTTAGGATGAGACTGGACATGGCACTTAATGCCATGATCTAATAATCACTTGATGATCTCAGAGGTCTCTTCCAACCCAGGTGATTCTATGATTCTATGAATCACAAACTATTAATTACCAGTATATGTTTGGATCACAACTGATGTTAAATGCATCAGTTATAAGAAGGAACCAGGCTTCCGGCCAAGTGTTGAGTAAGAGTTTATGACACGTATGGGACTAGACCTCGTTTAAGCATTGTTTCTACCATTCCTTGCATCCTCAAAATGTTGCTATTTTGTGTCTATGAAATGCTTCTCCCCGAGTCCCCCCCCCAGCCCCTTCACCCTTTCAAATTGTTTTGAATAATGTCTGGAAAGTGTTACAACCCACAGAAGTAGCGGTTTGGTAAAATGATGTAGTTGTTGCATTGACATGAGGAAGTAAAGGGACATTTGACTTTGCAAAGCCCACAAAATTTTGGAAGACATTATAAGAAAGAAGGTTGCCAAAGGCTTTTTGGGATATTGGTTTGAACTAGGTTACAACCATGTCTGATTTTACTTGTCTGTTTTTTTTCAGAGGAAACTAGCAAATTCATTCTGATTATTATGTTTGGAATGGATGAACACTTACGGGACTTGTGTAATTAAGGGGTTAGAACCCATGAGTGAACTGGGAAGCTGAGTTGTCTGAATCTATATTCACAGATAACCAGTGTGCTGCTATTCTACAAATATCAAATTGCTTCTACCTTAGATCTCAAGAGGGGCTGCCCAGAAAGGAAGGTTACCTTCTCATATGTTACTGAAAAGTTTCATAATATATTCATATTTAGGGGGAAAAAAAAAAAAAATTGGAACCAAACTATGTAGTGAGGAATGGTGATTTTTGTTTTAGTACAGACATCCATTGGAAAGCTTTTCATATAATAGTCCTCCAAAACAAGCAAAATTCTTTAGGAATTTTAGTACATACAAAATATATTAGTCGAGTTCCACTTCATGGAAGGTTTATCATGGGAAAATAGGCATTAAATTTATCCAGTAATTACCAAGTACTGTTTGCAGAAAAGATTTGTTTATTTTTATTCCTCTGTTTCTTAATTTATCTCTATATAGATTTAAGAACAATTTTATATTTTAAATCATTTATTGATTTGTTCCACTCTGGACACTTTTTTTGCCCCTTTTTTTTTGTGCTCACATCAAAACCAGTTTTATTATCTACATGCTTATCAGAGACAAAACTTGTTCCTGCTATTCTCTCTCATGTGATGTCATAGATTTCAAGGACATTTAGTGTCTTGTTTAAGACCGAAAAAGGTCTAGCTCTGGAAGATAAAAGATGCAAGAAGATGCTCAGGCAAGAAGAGAACAGAATAATGATCATATTTCTCAGCTTTTGGATTGTAAGATAGACAAGAAGAATTAGTTCAAAGACACAGAACAGAGCTTTCTGAAGAAAAGCATAGAAGCATCTTTTGTTTTCTACTGAATTTCTAGATTGCTTACAACATTGTTTTTTCTGGTTTTTGACTTACAACCTGTGCTTCATGTAGTACTTGAATCAGTAATGAGAGTAAAGATTTGGAATCTACTGAGTAAGTCAGTAGACACAGCTCCCTATGATATCAAGTCACATTTGAAAATAGAAATTTGATGCTTATAAACACTGTTTAAATTTTTTACTTCTGAGGTTTTTTTATTTATTAAAATATCCTATGTATTAATCATAGCTTACATATTGCTAGAAGAGAGATACTCATGCATAAAAAATATAGGCTTGCCACCTTAGAATAGCACCCACAGATTTCTCAGCTATTGGCAATGGCATGTGCTGAATATATAATTTGGCTTAAGTATGATTAGAAAGGAGAAAGGGAAGAATAAAGACAATTGTATTATCGACCATTTTGTTCCCTGTCTCACATTTTCTCTATTAAAGGCCTCAGTTATTAATGTGGAAAAAAGGAAGCTTTTCCTTTTTCTGGTTTGAGAAGTGTCTATGATCTCATTTAGACATTTCAGTCAGTTTCATAATGATAGTTGAAATTAATTCAGTCCTAGCCCCAGTTATGTACAATTTGTGATATAAAAATGTAAGAAATACGACATTAAAAAGAATGTTAATTGCATAGACTAGAAATAGAGATTACTGAGTTCTTAAAAGATGTGTTTTTGTACACTGTGCCCAAAAGCCTATATGTAAATCTACATTCCAGTAACTAAATATGGTTTGGCTTTCAGAATGCTGAATCACTCAAGAAAGCTGTTGACATAATTGAAAGCCAGGGAAACTTGCACTCTCCGAAAATAAAGACACATTTCTTATATGCATAATGTTACCATATTTATTGAACTATTTCAATGAGAAATTATCTAACTCTTCTTCATAAATTTGTCTGCCTAAATTTTTCTGTTTTGCAGTCTGTCCTTTTTATCATCATTTTACTACCTATATACTGGACAACCAGTATCTCAAGAGTAAACTTAAGAAGAAAGGAAATCAAAACAAAGATCCAAATCTAGTAATTATTTCCTGAGTGCATTAAAAAAAAAAAATCAAAACAAAGTAGAGCAGTTGTTTCTGAAATCCTAAAACTCTAGGGAATTTGGTCTACAATTCTACATGGCTGGCTGAGATCCAGACTCATTCATATTTCACAGAAATTTGAGCAGGAATATTTCTATAAATGTTTACTGCATTACCTCTCAGTTGGGCAATCTCCATGTTAAATGTAAGGATTATACTATATGTTAGCTGAACCCTGAGGCTTCTAGAACTTTGTTTTGCAAAACATGACTAAGAAAATATTAACCACATTAGCAAGAAGAAAATAGCAACAGTAATGGCTTAATGGACAGAACATCTGTTTTGCTGTTGCTGATACTCCATTTTGTATTGAGAGTTCACCAAGTCTAAAAAATACACTTTTTAACTACTGAATGCTCAGTGTTATAACAAAAAAATGTTGAAAGATAAAGTAAGATTTTTTAAAATTTTATTTTTAACCAGATGTAAATCTAAGACCACTCTAATTATTTACACGAATTCAGTGTTGGTCCCCATTCAGAATTTTCTCATCCTAGGTTTTTGAACAACCTTTGTTTCCTATTCCAGTTATATGCATTGGTATTCATAGAGAGTTTTGGGGCAGATGATAGCAATCCAGTTTCTTCTCTGAGTAGTCTCTGTCATGCAGTAGGCCACCATATTTGGTTTACATGGCAAAGTTTCTGTAGCAGCAGACTACAGAGGTGGCTTCTTTGAGAAGATGCCAAAAGCTTCCTTTATGTCCAATAGAGCCAATGCCAGCTGGGTCCAAGACAGACTTGCCACTGGTCAAAGCTGAACCCATAAGTGATGATGTTAGCTCCTCTGCGATAACATACTTAAGAATGGGGGGAAATCTGCTGCTTAACAACAGCTGAAGAGAGAAGTGAGAAGATGGAAGAGAAGCCACTGTGCAGACACCAAGGTTAGCGAAGATGGAACAGGGAGATGAGGTTCTCCCGGTGCCACAGCTGAGATTTCCCTGCAGTCCATGGTGCAGACCATGATGAGGCAGGCTGTCCTCCTGCAGTCCATGAAGGAACCATCTGCAGCCCATGGAGAGCCCAACACATGAGCCAGCTGGATGTGTCTTGAAGACTGTGACTCTGTGGAGAACCCATGCGTGAGCAGACTCCTGGCAGGACTGGTGGATCCACGGAAAGAGGAGCCCCGATGAAGCAGTTTTGCTGGAAGGATTTATGACCCAATGGGAAGGAGCCATACTGGAGCAGCCCACTTCTGAAGAACTGTGCTGGTATTTTGAGACTTATTACTTTCAAATAAACAGAAGGAGTTAAAGGACTATAACCACTGGAAGCAAAGGAAGTGCTAAAGTCAAAGGAGGCATTGTCAACTTCAAGGAAAGAGCTGTTTTAAAAAGAAAAGAAAAGAAGAAAAAAGGAGAAAAGAAGAAAAAAGGAAAAAAGAAGGGGGATCAAAACAAAAACTTGTGAACAGTTGGAAAAAGTTGAATTTCCCTCTGCAGCTGAGTGTGTCCTATTTCACTAGATCCTGACAAACAGCTTTGTGACTTGTCTTTTTAAAAGGGTCTACCTATCCTGCTTGATTTTGCACAGCTGTTCATCTGTCCAAAGAAGAGTATTAATTTGGAGAATGCAAATACCTACTGCATTTATTGTCAAGCAGAGTAACAATGCTGAATGTATATTTTAGTCTTTCCCAAAAAAAAAAAAAAAAAAAAAATCATAAAGTATTCACCTCTTATTCTGTTTCCTTCTGTTAACTTTTTCTGTGTCATAAACACAGCTCACCATCTGAACCCCTTTATTTATGGACAAGATATAACTATCCTGTTTTTATATTTTAGTAACAATTTTTATATTATCTTTAAATATTTATTTTTCACCAAACAACACAGAACCCTCCATAACTTGTTGCAAATTTTTTAAATGAGAAAAAGCACTTTTAATCCTACTGGCTTCTTTTTTTTTTCTTTACAAGGTTTTTGTTTGTTTTTTTGTTTTTTTTTTCCAATTAAAACAGTTGAGCCATTTTTACTTTCCTTTTACACAATGTTATCCTTGTTCTTTGTGTAATTATCCAACAGAACCATTTAATGGTGATTTTATATCAAACCAAGTTAATGACCATTGTTAAAATTACTGAATTATTTCAGATATTTTAACAATGAGAAGCAATTTTTTGTTTGTTTTGTATTTGTTGTAAAATGTACCTCCAATCTCCAGCCTTCTTATATTCAATTTCTTTGTAAGAATCACATCTTCAGGAGGCAATTTTTTGGCTTGTGCTATGGTGACAAATTTTTTTGTGTATCACAGGAAAGGTATTTGGCACCTTGTAGAGGAGATCTTATCTAAAGAGAAAGTGTGGGAACTAAAAATCCCATGAGTCAATATAACAACATAAGTAGATATAACTTGATATCAGTCAAAATGACTCATTAGAGAAGTAATCTGAGATTGTTTAGGAAGAAAAAAGACTGAAAACATAAATTGCTTAGGCAGTCAAACAGGCATACATAAAAGAAGTTTCATGTTATAAACAGACTTCAGGCACTAAGATGATCCACTGACGGTCACAAAACTAGATAGTGGAAAGAAAATGTGTATTTTTGATTCACACACCAGAGAAAGATATTTTGAAAATTCATATATTCATATTAAAAATTCAAATATATTCTGTTTTCTCTTAATTACACATTGGGGTATTTATATATCTGGCCCATCAGGAATATGATTATGCAAAAATACTGTATTTAAACCAGAAGTAAAGGGCTTTTACACATCTAATAGTTAATAAAGAATTTTGGATGTTGGTTGTTGACCTACCATTGTTCCATTTAGTCTCTCTCAAATATTTCTTTACATAAACTAAATTATTATCTTCTCTTGACCAAACAAGAGAGGGTATTTTGATCTTTTTTTTTTTTTCTTATTTCCAAGAGAGAAAAAAAATTTACCTGTTTTATCTGTTCTATTACATTTTTGAGGGTCAAGACAGAAAGTTAATAACTTTCTCTTGCCCATTTGCTCTGACAGCTGGCGGTCAATTAGTATTCCCTCATCCCATAATTGGAATCACTGATTACAAACCACTGTTGCTAAGACTCAAATATTGTGGCTCATTTGCAACTTCACTGCCAGGTGAGATTAAGGGAAATGTCCCCCTGGTTAAGCCACCAGGATGTGTGCCAAACTATAATCAGTCTTTTGCATACATCAGGGACCTACAAACACAGCAAAATGATTGTATAAGCCGCAGCTGCAAGCTAAAGCTACATCAAATTCTTCAAACATATGCACTTTGCCAGATATCCAACCACTCTTGCAAATGCCAGTACTTCATTACTTGGCAAGTTTTCTAAGACATAGAGCTAACACAAAGTAGAGGAATACCAAATTGTCCACATGATATGTAAAAGGTTTTTTTAACCACATTCAGAAAATAATTCTGATTCTGCTGTTGATGAGATTATAATTGTTGCTCCTTCTGCATTGAGTCTTCAGAATACCTAATGCTGAATCTTGGTAAACACTGAATTTGTAGAAAATCTTATTTCTGAAGTATCATTTCTATGAAGAAGTATTTAGCCTAATGTTATCATGTTATCTTTTGACCAAAAAGGGTTTTAGCTCATACTGAACATTATCTGTGAAGTAAAATTCTTTGGGGGTAAGTAAAAAATTTGGGCTAGGGACCTTATTCAAAAATCTCATAAATAATGAGATTTAAGATGAGGAATATGCTTACTTAGTAGATGAATAATGTTTTGATACATCCACCACTTTTTTTTTTTTTTTCTCTTCAATAAATCTCAACTTTTAATAACTTAGTCCTATCCAAGGAGCCTTGTTTGATGATCAGTCATTCCAGTCATGCCCTTTCTATCTTTTGTGTGTGTGATTATTCAGTGAAAAATATTATTGTATTCTAGGAACTAGCCAGGGAACCAGAAGACTGCTGTTCTGTGGTCCAGAAATAGAAATTCCTAATCTGATAATGATTCCTTTTCTCTAAGATTTTTTCCCTTGTCTCACTTTGTTTTCATTATAACCTCTTTATGACCAAGATTGTCTCATATTTTTGCTATCGTGTCTCAGTACATGGAAGACCAATGAATGGGACGTCCATCATGGCTTGGCTTCGCGAACGAAGATTTGGGCAGGGCTCTACCCACGCTTGCTGCAAGCGCGCTGATGGCTAAAGAGGCCGATGCGAGATAGGCAAGTCTGGTTGCAATGAATGGGACGTACCATCTACTAAATCAGTTCAGACAATTATTGGAAGAAGTAATTTCAGTGTTCAGCTTGTTATTTCAGAGGACAGTACCTAAAATTGTGTTTAAAATTTTTCAGGTTTTTGGTGTTTTCTTCAATTACCAAAAGAGCCTGTTGAAGTCCTCACCTTTATTAGCTGTTAGTTTGATGTGAGCTTGCTCACTGAAAGTAATCAATGTGTTTAATGTTCTGTTATGTGCAGTAGGAATAAGATTACTGTTCACTTCAGAGCAGTCCTTGCTTCATTCTGAAATGTGCCAGTAAGAGCCTAAAAATCTCAACAGACTGTCTTGCAATATATACTTCTATCCTCATGCCTGAAATCCTTGCCAATCTCTCATCCTCTTACATTCACATATAAGGCTCACATGTTGAAATGTGCATTTCTTAAGGTCCAGCGTGTCTGTGATTTCAAGTGACACAAACTGGCTTTAACTGAATTATGTTTTCCAGTGATCTCTCATGGGCTCTGGCTGTTTCTATATCAAATGCTGGAGCTCCCTGATCAACCTATAAGGGCATCAGTGGAGGAAGTGAGTGTCGGTCAGAGTTGCTTACTTCTCTTCCCCTGCTTGTCCTCAGAATTTTAAATTGAGAGTAACATTGCATCCACTGAGTAGATTAACTTGCTTCATTAGCAAGAAGGATGTGAGTAGTCATTGACTGGGCTGTGATGAGAAGATTAAACTCTCAACTATCCCAGAGCAAATATAAAAAGGTGCTTGGAAGTCAGCATTTGGAACAATGAGTGGAAAAATAAAAGGCAATATGTGTAAAGTTTTGAGTGCTGGCAACAGTGATGGGATGAACAGACCTGTTAGAATGATGCCTGAGACAGACAGAAAATTATAGGTGAGATGAGTCCATTGCCTACTAACAAAAATGTTTGATAAAGTGACTGAACAGCCCTATACCATTTCTCAGCAATAGAAGTGGGTCTTGTCTGTACTGGAGAGATCTACTGGATATGAAAATTGGCAAAAATTCCTATCTATGCCATAAGATTATCACTATTTTAATTTTTGGATAAAAAATGAGTGACATATAATAAGAATATTTTCTATTTTAAAATCTTATACTATTCTTACAATTATATGTTTACTGTGACTGTATCCAATTTATGACTTTCTCAGAGAGTCATAAAATAATTGCAATTTTTTTTTCCTGGGCAGTATATAGCTGAATTATTTGTCTTTTCGGTAAATTTAGAGACCACATTTTCAAACAAATTAAAGTATTGGTTGTCAAAATCTCATCTGTATGTTTTGAAAATCTCAGTCCAGGTATTTGTACTACTTTTAATATGTTATATATCTATATATCTATATACGTTGTATACATTGCAGTATTTTCTATAGAACCAAAAATAAAAGGACAAAAAGAGGCTACTATGTCTTATCCAGTCCCTAAAATCTATTCTTGTAGACAAAAAGATTGCTCCTCTACAGAAAAACACAGTCCATAAAGCAGAAAAGCACAGATCATCATCATGGCTAGGCTTTGTGAATGAAGATTTGGGAAGGGCTCTACCCATGCTTGCTGCAAGCGCGATGATGGCTAAAAAGAGGCCGATGCAAGATAGGCAAGTCCAGTTGCAAAAGGCACAGCAGAAAGTCTCCATAGGGGGTGTTGGTGAGGCACGGTTCTTTCTATCTTGTCTTTTCTCCTCGAGATTGATTCTGCGTGTGTTCTTAAAGGAATCAGCAGCGTTATGGATGGTGTGTCTCCATGTCTCCCAACTGGAGGCCAGAGTGGACCATTGATGGTAGTCAATACGGCCAAGGCTGAGGTATTGTTTCAGAGAGTCCTTGTATCTCCTCTTTGGGGCTCCTTTCTTGTGGCAGCCAGTGGCAAGTTCACCACAGAGCACGATCTTAGGGAGGTGGTGATCCTCCATCCTGGAGATGTGCCCTGCCCAGCGCAGCTGCGTTCTCAGCAGCATGGCCTCAATACTGGTGACTGCTGCCTGTTCAAGGACAGACACATTGGTCACGTAATCGTACCAGTGGATGTTTAGGATAGTGAGGAGGCAGCGCTGATGGAAGTGTTTGAGGAGACGCAGGTGGCGGTGGTAGATGACAGATCATAATGCAGAAATCCAAAATGGTCAAAACAAGTAACATCCCAAGTACCTTTTTACACACTAGCTATCAAAAGAACCTTGTGAAGTGATTCAGACATAGATATGAACACTGTATATGTCTAGCATCGGTTTAAATGAATATTCTCAAACTGCTTTAGCTTTTGCATAATCTTTGACACCACCACAGTATGCTGGTAGACTATCAGTGACTGGAAACCTATTATAATTCTTTTTTTTTTTTCTTCTGGCTACCTTTTTTTTTTTTCTGCCAATGTTCATCGTAATGCATGATGTATTAGGTTTTTATGGTGTTTGTTTTAATAACTGTGTTTCAATTGTATCATGTTCCTATTGAAATATAAAACTGTTTAAAATACTTACAAGTTCTGATAAATTTAGAATTTGATATTCAGAGATAAAATTGCAGCAACAGTTTAAGGTACTAATGCTTGTTTAGCCACATAGAACTTAAACCTAACTGCCAGTAATTTATTCAGGTTTTTTGCTTATTATGCCAATGGTTTTATCCTTGACCTGGAAGGACCACACACTCCAGGGATTAGTGGTAATTACGTTTCAGGCTAAGATGTTCTCCATAGAGCAAAGACTGCCAATTGAATCATATTGTGCTGAACTGCATAAAAATTATGCCAAATTATGTGCACATACTTTAAAAGCAAGTTGCTTATAAAAAGGTAAGTAACAGAGTATATTGTACTGTAAAATAAAGGTATTGATAAGAAAGGTAGCTGTTGCTTTCTTGGGTAATTTTGGAATTGAAATTCAAGTTTACTACTGAAACTTGAAGAAGAAGTTACATCTTGGAGATAAATATTCATTATTTATGAAAAAAAGACAAAGTTTTTTTTAATGACAGTTTTGTAAGCTTGCTATATAATATTGGCTCACAATAATACTTAGTAGTTAAATATCTTGAACTGGCTCTTAACTTTCTAGATACTGAGAAAAGTCAGGACCTTTTTTTCATCTTGGCTTTGGAAGGTACTTTTGTTGTTACACTCTTCAGTAAATGTCTACATCACTTTAGTTATGCAATTCTCTTCAGATGACATATGCCCTGTTTTTGTAGTTGCCATTAATTTATAATCTATTTAATATAATTTAAACCAAATTCAGTTTGACTACAGAAGTTACTAAGTATTTCACTCCTACTTGCTTACTTATATAGAATTACATTTGGTAACTGTACACAAAAAGTATCTTGGGCTTTTATTTTTTAATTTTATTTAATGTTCTTAAATATGTTTTTTTTTTTAATTAAAAATAGTGATTTTCAGCTACTATAGATTCATCAGCTACAGAGACGAAACTTCAAAGGGAGATTCACCACATCTACTTTNAAATTGTGGGATGCAATAAGGCAGTTTTTATTTATACAAATAGCAAAAGCAAAAGCAGGGTGCATGCACCAAAGCAGAAGCAGCAATTAATCTCTACTTCCCATGTGCAGCGATGGTCGGCCACGTCTCTGGGAAGCAGGGCCCCTACGCGTGTCAGATGTTAGCAGGCAGCCATCAGAGACAATGAGTGCCTGCCCTTCCTGCTTCTTGCCCCAGCTTTTATATCTGCATTGACTTCATATGGTATGGAATATCCCCTTGGTCAGTGTGGGTCAGCTGGTCTATTTGTGTCCCCTCCCAGGATCTTGCCCTTGACTGAACAGTGAGTGCTGTGCTCAGTGGTAGCCACAACTTGGGCGTGTTATCAACACCAATGCAGAGCACAGCACTGTGAGGGCTCCCATGGGGAAACAAATTCTGGCTCAGCCAGACCCACCACAGTCAGGCACAATCAGAGTGGTAATTTTAATATGACAGCAAGGGTATTACTTTTGTACAGTTGAATGTGATAGGAGAGTATGTGGAGCAATTTGAAGCCGGAAAGGGTTTCACATCAATAATAACATCATTAATTCTGTTCTATTTTACATAGTGTACCATAGTATACAATAGGGATCTCCAAACTTTTCCCATCATGCAACCCTATCATTAAAAAAATTAAACACAGAAAACCAGTTTTGTTTATTTATTAATAAATTACATCATCTGATACTTTAGTTCTAATACTTTCTTCTAACACCTCACTGGAACGTCTTGCACACCTCCAGAGGGTGTGCTCACTCCACTTTGGAGACCACTGATCTGCAGTACCTACAAATCTAGCTCGTTTTGCCAATTCAATGACAGAGCTATTCAACTGGAAATCTAGCAATGCAGTGCTGAATTTCATGGTGTCAATGACATTTTTGATGAATGGGAGAAAGCAGTGGGAGGGTGTGGGGAGGTGGAGGTGCTTGTACAAGGGAAAAAACCTGTGAAACAGTATAGGCAGTCAGAAAAAAATAACCATTTGTTCAATTTGTATTAGAGTGATATCCACCACAAATATTAAGAGTAATCACAATTTCAAAAGTATGAAAATACTCAGCTTCACAGTGCATGGTATGTAAAGATTCCCTGCCACAGTAAGATCTATTTTAAACTATGTATGGATGGGAAAACATAAGTAAGAACATGTTCATAGCATTATGTGAGCAGTTTACCATTGCCTCCCACCCCCATACCTGGAAAGGACTTCATAGATGCTATTTTCTCACATACTTTTTCAATTGACTTCAAGCTCTAGCTCTGGTGCAACTCGACTAATGAGGTCACAAGATCTCCTGCTGTTAGTTTTACCTTAACTTTAGTGTATGGTGTCTAGTTAGGACAAACATTGGTAAAAACATGGTTGGCATTCCAAGGACCATAGTCTACCCGAAGGCTGGCAACACAGGGAGTACCACAGGACCTGTCGCATTTGAGACATTTTATCTGTACCTGGAGGAGGTGACAAGAATGTGCCCTTACTGAGTTTTCAGACAACATGTGTTTCATTGATGTTCAGCAGTATTCTAACCAGCAAATAATTTTATCTACAAGTAGAAAAGCCATAGATTTTCACTTCTCTAATATAAATACTAAGTACTTTCATAAGTAATTGATGAAAACAATGTTTTTCTTAAAGTAGTGGACAAAATTGTGCATTAATTTCATTATGTGTTTTCAAGCAACTTACACTCATCACTTTGTCTCTCATAACTTTCATGTCTCAGTAAGCAGAGGTTCAATAGACACATTAGCTTGTGCCACTAGTGCTACTTTTAAAATTTCAAAAACAAAATTAGAAAGTCTTTTAAGCTGCAGTCCTCTAAAATGAAATACGCTTCATATTTTGTGTCTTTAATTTCTAAACAAAGGTTGCTAAAATAAATTATAGCTTTTTTTGCTTTGGCTACTGAAGGTAGAGTTCGAGTCTGAACAATATGGCCATTGTTATTGAACTGTAATAGCCTCTTAACTTTCTGAAAGTGTCGGAGACATTCATGGACGCAGCAAACATTCGGTTTCATAAAACAAATTACCTATTCTTTGAGCTGTAATCCCAGAAAAGGTATTATCTCTGTTCATTGGCTGCTATAAGTGTGGTCTTACACTTAACTGACAAATCAACAAGTTTAATTGATTCTTTGTTCTGCCGACAAGAACAGCTGAGCTAAGTGTTCTTGTAGAATATCTCCTTCTCAAATCTGTAGCCATTAAAGCCCAATTAGCATAAATACAAGTGTCACAGTTTATGTAAACTGACATTGAATAAAATTCATATGCAATGCCTAGAAAAAAATTAAAATTCAGGCTTTCCCATCTCTGGTGTGAACGTTCTAAATTCAAACAGGTTCCTTTTCTGAATGGTTGTCCATGTATGTGTCTACGAAACAAGGCCCTCTTTTTTAATATTCTCTTGTCCTGAAGGCATCTTCCAGAGAGCTCAGCTTCCATTGGGCTGAAGATTATACTGACCGTTAAAGGTTTGATAAGTGCTCTAGCTTTAAAAAAAAATAAATTTATAGAACACACAGGTTTAGAGCAGAGTGCACTTTTCTGACAACATGGTGATGGATGGGATTTACTGAATTTTCTGTTTTGTTTTTTTGGGGAGAGGGATTTTTGGGGNGGAAAGCCTTTAGAAAATTCCTCTTGAGTTGCGAGAAGGTATAGTCTAAGAAAAAGAAGTCTGCTTAACACTGACATAAGTGTTGAGCTCTTTGGTCCCCCTAAAAACATGGATTTAGGCAATGATGGCAAGATAATTTAAGCAAGTATGGAATGCACTGGCAAAGTATTAGATATATAAGGAGATGGTAGGGGATGCTTAAACTCATACTTTAGATTAACTTAATTTAATTGCCTAAATTACCTTTAGTTCTAATTGAGGATCCCAAGTCTTCCTGTAGAATTAGACACATCTCTAATCAGAAGGCTGAAAAGCATGGTGAAGAATACAAGAAAAGTCTGAAAAATATCAAGAGGTTCCTTTAGGACAAGTGTTTCACTCACACAGAAGATTTTATGTTATGAAAGCAAATACAAAAAAAGGTCTAAGGAGCAAGCCAGGGAAATGTAGCAAAACAGAAGAAAGGTTTCAGAAAAAAGAAAGACAATTTTAATTTTTTTCTATTGTTTACTTTTGTTTTTAATTCCAGTATATGTTCCATGTTTAAATGCAGTATTCTCTTTTAGAAAGAGAAACTAAGTTACCTGTTTCAAGTTATCTGCTTCATTTTGTTCCAGATTCAGAAAGACACTGTCTTACAATTTCCCTTAGATTTCTCTCCCTTGGTCAGAAGTCACTTGGGAGCTGTGAGAATGGTACTCTAAAGTTCAGTAGTTACCTGCTGAGCAAAGCAACTCTATGATAGTATTCACAGTTACCGGGGTTTTATGATCCCTCATACTCAGACACTACCATCAGTCTCTGATGTTACTAGGCATTCCCTCTGAAATATTCATTGCTCAGACCAGAGTTGTTTGAGTGGCTGTACTTTGAAAAATAGAAGTACAATCCTTTCAGCCTCTGCACTCTATTTTTCTCCTTTTTACTGAGAGCATTTTGCTGCAGTAACTGTTCAGTCTTAGAGTACTAGCTTTACTTCACTGTTGTGCAAGTGTATGTTTCAGATATAAGAATAATTCCAGTTTTTCACTCTGTTTTATGTGGGCCTGATAAGGAAAGGATGAGAAAGTTAAATTTGTTGATTCTCAGTCATTCTGCCAATCTATCTGATTTGTACTTTTCATGTTATAGATGGGGGTGGGAGAGGTGTTGCAGAAGTTGCTTACCTCCTGCTGTAAATCAGCACTACTTTCACAACTTTCTATTTATATCATCTTTTGAAAGAGAATTATGAAAAAGAACTCTATACATAAAGAAATATTCCATTCCCCTGTTGCCTAAAATGTGGAGAAAAACTTTTGAGGCAATTTAATTGAGGCAAAGCAGAGAGGAGTTCTTTACTGAAAAGTATAATGACGCGCGCGCAGCATAGAGGTGATTCCTATTTTTATAACACTATTTAATTATCATAACTAAAGCTTACATCCAACCCAGAGACCATCCACCCTCGTACCACCTTGGTGCCACCCTTAGAACCTCCCGCGGGTCTGCCCCTTGGCACGCCTTCCTAGAATTGAGTCGGGGGTCTCAGGACCCCTTACTTCTTCACCATCTTCTTCACGTCACATTCCCCTGGATGGAGGTTTTCCAAACTTCATGGGTCTTCTATCTTGTTTTGACTACAATACATATCGTTATTCCAGTCCTGGTACATGAGGCCTGAATGAAATGTTCTAGTTGCTATCTTACCCTTAGCTAAGACATTCAGGAATGCAGTACAGAGGTAGAAACTGCTAGTTGCTACTTCAGCTATGAGAAGCTATACAGCTACATGAAATTTACAAATATACAGAAATATATACATATATACAAATATATACAAACACAAAAAGTCTTAAGGCATCACCCCAACTGAGTGCGTGTTTCAGAATTTATAACCTTAAATACACTGGCTGAACTGTAAAAGGAAGAGGTTTCCCCAAAGAAACAAAGTAAAACATCATGAAAGTATAAGATAATTTTTAATGTAGCAATTTTCTGGAACTTTAGTGTGAATTTCAAAGGTGTTTTCTACCATGCTTCATTTTTTGTTGTGCTTGCAACTGTAAGGTGTGGTACATAGCATGGGGAGATTTCAGAGCTGATAACCCATAGCTAACCTACAGGGGAACAGCTCATCTGACCTTGTTGTCCTTACAATCTCCTTAGCAGTTTCCATTACAGAGTACTCTGCCAGTACTGTTATGCTGAGATCTCATTTATTTTCTGTGGAGCACAATTGTGTACTTCAGACTTTTTGATCCCATATACCAAATGGAAACACCAGGCGTGGTCTATGATCTGCTATCTGGTTTCTCTGGGATGGATGGCATGGAGACTAACACACTGCAAAGCATGTGCATGAAATACCACACTTGTTGAAGTCCCACCAGAAGGGCCTCAGCTCTGAGGCTTGGCAGCACCCCTTTCCTGTCAGCCAGTCAGTCCGGAAGCAGAACACACCCAGGGGCCAACAAGACCTGCAGCATCTTTGAACGCTGTTTAGAAAGTTGGTGAAGTCTGAGAGTGCTAAGGGAAAAGAGTCAACACAGGAGCCAAATATACACTGTTTATCATACACTGTTACAGCACGGGGAATGTTGGAAATATGGCCAGGAGGAAGGTCTGTGTTGTGTAGCAGTGACATTTAGAGAAGTTAGGAAATATTCCGTACCTTTCAGAGCAACTTAGTAGGTAGCACTTTCCTTCAGAGTTTTTCTACTTTTCTTGAGAGTTTTTATGCTCTTCTTGATATGAAAAGATCTGCAGAAATAATCTTTTAATTCAGTTGAAATGAAAACTTATAAATAAACATGAAATAAATATTTTACTTAAAAAACGCTTTTTTATTATTTATTTTAAATTTCACTGCAAATTGGTAAAGTGCCTGTTCAGATCAAATAATAATACAGAGGCATATTCTGAATTCACTCGACACTTAGGAGCTGTCCAGCTGTTCATATTGCGGCATTTTGAACTAGATACCCTGACAGATAAAACTTCAGTATTCTAAAAGAAAAATAATATATTATCGACAACATAGCTTCACACTGTGACCTCTGCATCTTTATTTCCATGACTGATATTAAGCTGTAAGGCAAGTACCAACCCCATTAAAAACTACTTTCCAATGATTTGGTAAATATACTGTTTAAGGAGCTATCAACAACTTCAAAGATTAGTTACTGGTTAAATCGAGACTTGCATTTTACAAGAGAAGACAAAAATGCTGAAGCATTGATATTATTACAGTACATGTCATGGTATTTAGATGCTGATGGGTGAAAAAAAATATGGCAGATGGAGGAAAATAAAGAAATGGGATGTATACTTGTTTAACTCTGACTTTTTATGGTTATATAGCATGTGGAGCATGGATCATACTTACCTGCTCTAATTTTATTAAGCTAAAAAATAAAGTTGGGAAATTTATTTTTTTTTTCATTTCTTCTCTTCCTGTTCACTTGTTTTATACAGACATTAGGATTTGACTTTCACGTTATGAAATTCTCTGAGCTGGGATTATCAGCTACTGTATATTTTCAGAGTACTTTGCACAAAGACATCAGCCTGGTTGAGGCTTGCTGTTTCGTGAATAAAGACACATTGCTTGACTCACTGGGATGTTTCAGCTGTGTTAAACCACTCTGACAGCACAAAGCAAATGCAAATGTAGTTGTGGTAGCTAGATAAATCAGATTTATTAAAACTCTCACCCATTAGAGAAGTCAAGGTGAATAAAGCATTCAGGAAATTGCACCCAAATTCATAATGCTAGACAGTTTACTGTGGAAAAAAATATTGAAAAAGTATAAATTGGAGAGAGGAGGAGGAATATAGGATAAAATCAAATTTAGTAACATTTCTAGAAAAAAAAAAAACCAAAAAACAACCACACAATCCTATATGCATAATATTTCATTGGATCTAGTCTAATTATGGAAGTGGAAATACAGCTTTATGCATTAACTCCAGAAAACTTTCGGAGTATATTTTTTCATCATAAACTTGTACATTTTTTTCAGTATTTCCTCTGAATGAGTTATACAGTGACATTGATTGACTGATCCAATACTTAGCTGAAGTGTAAGCCTAAATCACAGAAATTCAACACATTTAATTTTTATCTTAACCTGATACACACAAATATTTGATGTAAATTCTTGATTTAATATATCACAGTATATGGAAACTGAGGGAACAATAATACCAGGTTGCCAGAAATGCACAGAAGAGCTGACATCACAGCTCACTGAATACAAAAACTATTTTCAATTTTGTGTATATGTATGCAAACCCCTGTCTGTTCTAGTTTTAATTTAGTTTTTCACTACTAGCAACCCCAATATTATATTAAGAAACTGTTCTATAGGGGTTATAATATTTTAGTCATTTTTATGTAGAGACTCAAATAATGTTTTTCATATTGTCTTAGTTGCTCCCATCTTCTCTTCAAAAGACTTCTCTGCCTTAAAATAGTATTACCCTTATTTCTGTCATTTTTGTCTCCTGATATGTGCTTTTCACTTGACTGAATGACTTTTGCTATGCATATGTCCTTTTTTTCCTCATTTCTTACTTAAGGGTAGTAATCAAAACTTTCCAGGCTTCATCTGTCCTTAGGAAATTTGATTTTTCATTTGCATATTATATTTCCAAAGAATGCATGACAGTATAGATGAAACGGTTTTAAGGCATAAGCCTGGGATGGCCACAAGGAAAGAAATCATTAGTGAATTTTGCCTATCATCCTAAATTAGTGCTACAAAAATCTCTCTATGTATGTCATTTTAAAATTATATTTCAGAAAAGCTTTAAAAATATATTTTTCTACCTTGTAGAAACAAAATAATACAAATTCCCTTAGTGGTATAGAAAACAAACATGGAAGGAAAAATAATCAACCAAATAAACACAAAATATAGTGTGTTTTAAAGCACCTTGTAAGTAAATTAAATAATTTTAATTTATATGGTATTGCAGTGCATATGCTCTGTTATCTCTTGAGCTAGCATACCAGAATTGTTTATTCCTTCTATGAAAAAGTTCCTATTTCTAGTCCTGCTGTGATGGTGTATATCAGGCCTCCTCAGGCTAGCACAAATCAAGAATGACATGTGTCATTTCTAGCAAAAAAAAAAAAAAAAAAATCTAAAAAATTTCTTCAAGGATTTAATAGCCTAAATAATAAATTTTAAAGCTTGGGGAAAATCATATTTGCATATCAATTTCTGTTGCATTGTTATCCTCCTCTCTTTGATTTTAACTTTCATTAATCACCTCTTTTGTTTGATCCTCTCCTAATAATGTTGGGAATGGAACTGTGACTCTCAGAAGGACATCAATGATAACAATGTGACTTAAGTCATGCATTCCTGGACAGACCAGTCTAGACCAACATGTTCCCAAGGGGTGACCAGAGACATATTTAGGGACAGCTGGAGAGCCTGGTCCCTGTCTGTGAGCTGCTCACTTCATTCCTCCTCTGAGTTCATGATTATTGTATTAGAGATTCTACCATGTTGCTCTTTGTCCATTCTTTTTTAATATAGATTTGTTCTTTTTCTGTTCATCCATCCATGAATTTGAACCTGCTGACTTTGGCTGCCTCCATTATTTTCTATAATGGTAGGGTGCAAAAGTTCATTTCCTGCTGTGTAAAGAGATACATTCTTTTATTTGTTTTATCTGGTTTCATTGAGGTTATTCTAGTTTTAATGGCACGGTATTTGGTGAATAACGTTTCTTATTCACTTTATCTGACACCCCAATGATTTTGTAGAGCTGAGTTATCATTCCTATCAACTGTTTCCACTCCAAATCAAAGCTCCAGACTTAGTCCCAGGGCTAACAAAATGATCAATTGATGGAAACAACTGTGTTAGGAGGACAGACCATATCACTATCTCATATCACTAATCTGTGAGTGTTCAGAATTACAGAATTGCTGAGGTTGGAAGACACCTTTGGGCATCACCTGGCCCACCCACCCTGCTCTAGCTGTGAATTATGAGAAAGAACACCTGTTCCATCCCAAACCAATTCCAGTATGAAGCTGATGCTTAGTCTCTCAGCCGATGTAAGATGGTAGTGCCATTTTGCATATCCAGTGCAGACCTTGAGATGTCAAAAAAAGATTTCTGGGATGACAGCAAGGCAACAACATTGAGTTTTTGTAAAAGTTTGAGTGGTTTCTCCATTCCATTTGCTTAGGCACTGGTGTATTTTTCCATCTGCCATTAAATCATCTTTTAATAGAAAACCTGACAGTATCTTCTGTGTGCTCCCATGGCTTCTTTTGCAGATATGGGTAAGCAGTGTGTTCATCTATGTATGTAGTGTATACGTGGACATACCACTGATTGGTGTTTCCGAAGTCCTGTATGTGCTTGCAACTAAATACCTATCTGACATCATTCTTTCTTTTTTACTGTTTCAGTCAGTACTGGAATTCTGAATTACTTCAAGATGTCCAATGTCCTTGTGTCTTAATCAAGACCCTCCAGCAATCACACTGTTTTCTTAAAAATTATCAAAGTCCATGATTGTATGAGTACAGAAGTAATGCTTATAAAGAACAAACTACATGTGAGATCTGAAGGACCATGCAAAATGTTTACTGTGACTCTATTGTTATACAGTTTATAGATCTAACTTTCAGAGGACAGATTCTAGTTAAAAATATAAAACATCTAAATGCTTCTTTCACAGCAGTTCTGTCACCTGACACCATTGGTGAACACCTGATGTCACCGGCAAGCTGTATCAGATATATTATTTATGGTTGATATGACTCATGGAATTTATATCATGGTTCAGGACTGTGGGGCACTATATGACAGTATACCATGGGCACAACGACCTCAGAGATAAATATCAAAGATGTGCAAAAGTGGGACAAGATCCAGCAGGAGTTCAAAGATCACAACTTACAGACAAGAAAAGGGCTCGCTCTAGTGGTACAAGCCAGCAAAACAACGAAGATTCTCCACCTGAACGTCAGCCTTGAGGCTGAGAAGAAAGGGAGGTGTGAGACCAAGGAAAAAGAGGGTGAAAAATCTGGGAAAAAAATAAATATGCAAACTGCATGATTGATAGTGTCTCAGGGTGCAGCTATGTACTTGGTCATCATAGCCCAAATGAGAAAAACATGCTTTTCCAACCCTACCACACAAACGTATGGCCTGCTTTGGCAATCAGGGGGGACCAGAAATGGAGTAGTTCTGGGTCGCTCCTCTCACCAACAGGAGAACACTTGGACAGTTAGCCCAAACATGGTGGTATTAACCACGGCAGCTCCTTTTTGAGCTCTGAGAGCAACAGCATCTTCCCAACTGCTTCCAAGCACAGCATACAGCTTATACGTAAACATATTCCCTGTCCACAGTAGTGTGATGCAGCATGTGGCTCCATTTCTTGGAAGACAGAACATCTGTACTGGTTACTTCATTGCTTGGTATCACACTGCAGGTTCCCCTAACAGTTTTTAGTCTCTATTTCTATTTTTTGCTTCCTCATTGCCACTGCAACAGTAACATTCATTATTATTTAAAATAATTTTATTTCAGTAAAACATTTTCAAAATGCCTCCCTTTTTTTTTTTTTTTTCAGGTAGTGTTTGTTTTGTCACACTGGTTTCACTGATGCCTTCAAAGCAAACACACGAAAAACCAAACCCCCTAGAGGTTCCCATAGCAACACAAAATGATTGTAATCTCTAATGAAAATAATACATTAGTCTTATTTTCGCAGTCTCACACAGTTAAAAACCACCATATTACAGGAAATATCCATTCTTTCACCACATTTTCTGCGTTATATTCGACAAACAATGTAACATCAATGGAGTTCTGCAGGGCTTAGTAATTGGGACAGTCTTGTTTAATCACTTTCTCCATGACGTGGACGAGGGGATCAAGTGCACCCTCAGTCAGTTTGCAGATGGGTGGGGTTGATCTGCTGGAGGGTAGGAGGGCTCTGCAGAGGGAACTGGACAGGCTAGATTAATGGGCTGATGTCAATGGTATGAGGTTCAACAAGGCCAAGTGCTGGGTCCTTCCCTTGGGTCACAACATCCCCAGGCAGTGCTACAGGCTGGGGGCAGAGTGGCTGGAAAGATGCCTGGTAGGAAAGGACCTGGGCGTGCTGGCAAGCAGTCACTGAACATGAGCCAGCAGTGTGCCCAGGTGGCCAAGAAGGTCAATGGCATCTTGGCTTGGGTCAGAAAAAGTGAGGCCAGCAGGAATAGGGAACTGATTCCTCCCCTGTACTCGGCACTGGTGAGGCTGCATCTCAAATCCTATGTTCGATTTTGGGCCCCTCACTACAAGAAAAACATTGAGGTGCTGAAGCCTGTCCACGGAAGGGCAACAGAGCTGGTGAAGTTTCTAGAGAGTAAGTCCTGTAAGGAGAAGCTGAGAGAGCTGGGCTTGTTTAGCCTGGAGAAAAGGAGGCTCAAGGGGAGACCACATCACTCTCTACAACTAGCTGAAATGAAGTTGTAAGAAGGTGGGCATCAGTCTCTTCTCCCAAGTAACAGTACAGGAAAAAAATTACTATTTACAACAGTTTAGATTGGATATTAGGAAAAATTTCTTCATGGAAAGGGTTATCAAGCTGCCTGCCCAGGGAAGCGGTTGAGTCACCATCCCTGGAGGTCTTCAAAGGACATGTAGACGTGATATTTAGGGACATGGTTTAGTTGTGGACTAGGCAGTGTTAGGTCAGTTGTTAGACTCAATGATCTTAAAGGTCTTTTCCAACCTAAATGATTCTAATAATTGTGTAGGAAAAAAACCAAACAAAAACCCCACAAAAATCCAACGAACTAACCAACCAATCAACCAAACAAAAAACCAAAAACCAAACCAAACCAAACAAAAAAAGCCACAAAAAAATAGGCATGTAGGAAATTTGGTATAGTACTCTCCCTTTCTGCTGGGTTTTATTGTGGTTTTTTTTCCCCCTCATGTTCATTTTTCCAGTACTCCCATTTTATTGCATCTGTTTTTATCTGCCATGTCTACTTACAAGATTTTCAGAAAATAACAGCATAGTAGTATTAGTTTTTCAATTTATCCATAAAAGTCTCTGTAGTTGATACAAATGAAAGGATTGCTCCATTGTGACAGAGGATGATAGGTTCCACTATGATCAAATAATCAGATTCAGTGGGGCAAAGATTTCATTCACTACATTAAAAGAGCAGTTCATCAAAAGCACCAAGCATTCATTATTTCATATAGCTGCCATTATCAGCAAAGCCTCCCTTGGGGTTACTTTTTTTTTTTTTTTTTTTTTTTTTTTAGGGAGGAGCTATCTGTTTNTTTTTTTTTTTTTTTTTTTGAAGGAGATGTTTTCAGAAGTGATTCCTATTGCCATAGAATTCAATTTGGGCAGAGTTTGGTCAAAGATGAGCACTTCTGAACATTTCTTCAAGATGACAGAATAAATCTAGGGTGTCTTTTGGTTTTGGTTGGGTTTCTGTTGCTGTTGTTCCTTGGGGTTTTTGCTCTTTTCTTTTTCTTTCCTGCTCCCTTATCTCTGTGCAGATATCAACATCTTTTTGTAGCTATGCCAGACGGTACAGTGGTGCATTAAAAACCCCAGAATTAGCCCCAGTTGAACTGAAACATTTACACTGTGTTATACAGACAGGCTTGCTCATAGTCTCATTGCAGTCTAGTGCCTTCAGCCCAATGCAAAATAGACCAGCCACAGACCACTTTGGCAGTCATATTGACAGTTTTCCAGAGGATCTCTCTGTTCTTCTACAGGGTAACCTGATACCTGCATATTAAGAGAAATTTCATACGTCAGTTTCACTCTGAAAACTACCTGAAGCTCAGACAATCTATTAAGCATAGTTTTGCAGCTAATTTGATTGTTTAAAACCTAGTTAAAGACTGAATAGGGAAATAACAAAAAGCATCGACAGAAATCAGCAGAAGTTGTTTCAGTGGTAAGTGCAGATAAGCAGCAGGGAAAATAACAAACAAACAAACAAACAAACAACTGTTCCATAGGCAAAATTTCTAGTATTCAAGTCTACTGCTTTAATGATATCAATGTTATAGTGAAAAAACCCATTATTTATTTTTGGAAAATGGTTGACTGAAATGAGTGAAAAAGAGAGCCAGAGTCTTCTCAGTGGCCCTCAGTGAAAGGAAAAGAGGCCATGGGCAGAAAGTGAAATATGATACATTTCACTGAAATATGAGGCTTATTTATTTATTTGTAAAATTTTGGTCAAACACTGAGGTAAATTGTCCATATTACTATTTACATGCCCATAGAAATACAAAACCTAATGGAACAGGGCTCAGCACAGCCAGCTGACTGTACTTTGAGCAGGGCAGGCAGACTATATGATCTCATGATCCCATCTAACTTCAGCACTTCTGTGTTTCTGTGGTTTTAAATTAAAACTACCATTGTTAGCTTTGACAGAAGTACTCTGCATTAGAGTTCAATATTTACAAAAATAATGCATATAACTCTAGACACAGAAAATCAGTAAAACTATCACAGCTGTAGAATTCACAAAAGAAGACGGTAAAATGAAGGAAAAAAATCCCCAAAAACCCAAAACAGGAAAAAGGGTAAATCCCTGTAACCATACCAGCCTAAGAAGTCTTATACTTGAGTGTCAATGGGAAGTACCTTCTCATTGTTCCTGCATGTCCTGTGGTATACTAAAGATGGAAACAAAAGAGGACATACTTCCAAGGTAAATCTTTGGATTCATGAAAAGAAGAGATATATAGAGTAGTTTGATGTTATAAAGGCAAAAGGCAATGAAAGGAGCACTTGATTAGAAAAGATCAAAATGACCTGACCTTCACAAAGAATCCAGAATTAAAAAAGTAAATCGATTAAACATTGATTTCATTATTTATTTATTTTAAACTAGAGATTTAAGCACATTGAAAATTGTACGACTCAGTTCAAAAGAAAGTAAGGAGAGAAACATAAACATTCAGCACAGAGTCTGGAGGGCATTGATGATGATTACTCTGCCACAGGAACAGAGCCTCTCACTGACCATTCTGCAGAGGTATCCGGTTATTTTTGGTCTTTTTATGTGACCTAATGAACGAGAAAGAAATAAAAATCACTGAAAAAATGTTTGGGTTGCTTAAGATTGGTAGTTTGTTTGTCGGGATTTTTTTTTAATCGCCTGCATGTTCTGGATGAGGAAGAAAACAGTTTAAAAGAGAAGATTGTTTTTGAGATTGTTTGGGGTTTTTTCTAGGATAACCAGTAGTTTCATATTTCGTGTCTTCTTCAGCATTGTGTAGAAAATAAGAAAGCTGTTTGGCTGAAAAATTATTAAAGATCAAAGCCAGTTTTACAACATGCAGCAAAGCTTTTGAATTCAGGTGTCAATTATTTTATTAATGTGTTCAAGTACCTGCTGTTAAAAAGTTCAAAGGCACTGTGGCCCTCACTAATTAAAGTTTAGTGTTCTTTAATAGAGGTGCAGTGGTAGTTAATCTCTGCTACTGAGAGATGACATCTATTTGATTCATATTTATATCTCTTTTGCCATAATATTAGAAGACATTATTTTGTATAACGCTTAATCATAGAATCATAGAAGGCTTGGGTTGGAAAGAATCACCTAGTTGCAACCCCTGTGCCATGGGCAAGGATGTCACCCCACCCACTACACCAGCTGCTGAGGGCCCCATCCAACCTTGCCTTGAACACTTCCAGAATGGAGCATCCACAGCTTTTCTGGGCAACCTGTTTCAGTGCCTTACAATCTTCTGAATAAAGACTTTCTTCCTAACATGTAATCTAAATCTCTCTTCTTTAGTTTATTCTTGTCCTATCACTATATGTCCCCATAAAAAGTTCTTCTCCAGCTTTCTTGTAGGTCCCCTTTAGTTACTGGAAGGCTACTACAGATTTTGTATGAGCCTTCTCTTCTTCACACTGAACAACCTCAGATCTCTAAACCAGTCTGTGTAGGAGAGGTGCCCTAGCCCCCGATCACCTTCATGGCCCTCCTCTAGACCCACTATTTCCACATCTTTTTTGTACTGACAACTCTGGACTTAGATGCAGTACTCCAGATGAAGTTTCATGAGCAGAGGGGTAGAATCAGCTCCCTCAACCTACTGGTCACTCCTCTTGATGCTGTCCAGGATGTGGTTGCAATTCTGGGCTGCAAGCACACACTGTTGGTTCATGTCCAGCTTTTCATCTGTGACAACCAAGTTCGTCTCTGCAGAGCTGCTTTCAAGTTCTTCTCCCAGTTTGTACTCACGTCTGAGATTTCCCCAAACCTGATGGAGCAACTTGTGTTTACTCATTTACTTTCTTTACATGATGACTGTAACCATTATAATTTCTAAAATATTCATTTTTTTTCTCATCATAAAAAAGACTATAAAGTAAACTAAAACACAGATTCATAGGACGTCAGTTATTCTGCTACAGCTGCCTGCATACCTAGATTTAGCCTACAGTGTAAGAGGTAGGGTTTCTTTCTTTTAGTTGTAGACATACTTTCAAGTCTTAATTATGGTTCATCAGGATGCAGTATTTTTATAACCCCTTTCTACCGAACAAGTCCTTATTCCATTACTTTCCGAAATGAGAATTCAGGTCCACCAGTTTACTAAGAATGGCATTCATATATTAGAGGTATTTCTGCATTCATATTCACCCTTCACAAGCAGTATTTGTTTATTTACTGACATAAAGTCATTTCTCCTACCTTTGTTCCTACATAGATATTTAGTTTTCAAAGAATCATAGAATCATAGAATTGGGTTGGAAAAGTCCAACCCTTGGTCCAGCTCCAGTCTGTTTACTAGATCATGGCACTCAGTGCCACATCCAATCTCAGTTTAAAAACCTCTGTGGACAGTGATTCTACCACCTCTCTGGGAAGACCATTCCAATGCCTGATTACTCTCTCTGTAAAGAATTCTTTTCTAATGTCCAACTTAAAATTCCCCTGGCAGAACTTAAGCCCGTGCCCCCTTGTCCTATTGCTGACTGCCTGGGAGAAGAGACCAACCCCCACCTGGCTATAACCTCCCTTCAGG
>VWZG01008452.1:56430-77226 GCA_013396735.1 Grallaria varia | reverse complement strand
TAATTTTTTAATTTTTTTTTCTATAAGAGTATATTAATATTTTTCATATAAAATTGTTTATTGGAAAGAAAATCTTCAGGATCTGCTTTTGCTTATTCATAAAATGCTTACAAGGCAAGCAGATAAATATAATTATTTAATGAAGTTTTAAGGCAATTTTCTTTCTAGAAGCTGAAAAGTTGTCTGTATTTGATTCCTAGTAGCTAAAGAGACTTAAATACATTTTTCAAAAGATATTTTAAAAGCTCTTTTGAGGAGAAATATGGTTAACTATTTAAACATTTTTTCTACTGCTGAGTAGCTTTAAATATAGGAAATATTCCTGTTGAACTTTGCTATCTCTATGTCAATCAATAATAATAAATGCTCATAAAAAACAAAGACCTGTTAATGCAGACTGTATATTGAAAGTTGCTTTATTTTTGAACTTCACTGAAAATCTTGCAAGGAAAAATCATGTTAGCCTCATAAGTGAAGTTCAAATAATAACTTAGAAATGTATTTGAATGGATGCATATTCAATAAATTACTTCCCAGAGTTTTAAATACATTTGTATACATGTATCTCAAAATTTCATAGCAAATGGTATAATTCAAGTTACAATAGAGTGTCCTGGGAGGCTTTCACCTAGTTTTCCAAAAGGTATTATGTCTTGTGTACATCTCTGAGGGTGTTTCAGTTTCTGAAGGTTTTTCAAATGGCATTTGACAACTGAATTGAGTTTCTAAGTTAAAAATCTTCTAGTTACCAGAATGTACTTTGGAAAATCATACTTAGACAAGTATGATTTTAAGTTAAATGCAAAGACAACTTACGTTGATTAGAAGAAATGCAAATATCTAAGTGTAGACATCCAAACTTAATTTAAATGAAACATGCCTAAGTAAACCAAGACACAACATTTTTCTTTTTCACTTATTATAGGTACATAATAGGCCAATTAAATCACTGCGTAATTTTGGCTGGAAGAACAGGTCACGTGGTTTGGACAGCTCGTGGACAAATTATCTCAGGTTGCACAGGTCTGTGTCCAATTGACTTCTGAATATATCCAGGAATTGACACTTCATAACCTCTCTGGGCATTCTGTTCCAGTGTGACTGCCTTCATTCTTCTTACTATGTAATTTGCATTTACCATGTCCACTCCTGAGAAGATTCTACCTCTGCTCTGTTATGATTTCATTTTATGTAGTTGTAGACAACAGGATTGCACATCCCCATCCTTTAGTTTTCAGGTTTGGCAGAACATTCCAGCCTTTTCTTTTGTGGTACATGCTTCAGCCTCCTAGCCATCTTGGAAGTCTTTCCCTGAACTCAATTGAGTATGGCTTTGTCTTTGTTACACTAAGGAACTCTGTACTACAGTACTATCAGGACAGCTTTTTGTGTGTGTAAAAGAGAGGAGAAGAACCTTTTCCATCTACCTGGTTGGAGATGGTCTTGGTAATACAGCCAGGATGCTGTTGGTGTTCTTTACCTCTAGGGCACACTGCTGTCTCACATCCAATTGACAATTGGGATCCTCCACACCATTTGAACTCCTAGCCAAACCTAAACTGTGTGGCATCTGCTGTCCCTAGAAGTCTATGGGGCCTGATGGTATTTATCCAAGAATACACAAGGAGTATTCAAATATCAGTGAGGATTATCTCAATGATTTTTCAACAGCCTTGGGAGTCTGTAGAGGTGTCAGTCTATTGAAGCTGTCCCAGTTTTCGAGAAGGGCAAGAAGTATGACCCTGGAAACTCCAGACCTGTCAGTCTCAAGTCAGCGTTGGTAAAATTATAGCAAAGATTATCCTGGGAGGTGTTGAAAAACACCTGAAGGACAACAAAATCATCAGTCATGGATGGCATGGCTTTGTGAGGGAAAAGTCCTGCTTGTCATGTCTAATATCCTTTTACGACAAGGTAACCCACTTAGCTGACCAAGGGAAACCAGTTGGTATAATTTTGGTGGATTTCAGTAAAGCTTTTGGTACTGTCTCTCACAGCCCACAGCTGGATAAATACATCATGTGGTGGGTGAGCAATTACCTCACAGGTCGAGCACAGAGGGTTATAGTGAATGATGGAACATCAGACTGGTGACCTGTCACTAGTGGGGTTCCATAGGACTCCGTCTTGGGCCCTGTGCTCTTCAACATCTTCATCAGTGACTTGGACACAGGACTGGAAGGGATACTTAAGTTTGCTGATGACACTAAACTGGAGGGAGGTCTGACTCCCTTAAAGGCAGAGAGGCCCTGCAGAGAGACCTCAATAAATTAGAGAGATGGGTACTCATCAAATATATGAAGTTTAACAAAGAAAAGTGTCAGATTTTGCACCTGGACAGGTCAAACCTGGATGTGTGTACAGACTGGGGAAAAAGATGCTGGAGAGCTATGACGTGGAAATGGATCTGGGGATTCTGGTTGACTGCAAGTTAAATATGAGGAAGCAATGCCCCGGCAGCCAGGAGTGCCAACCATATTCCTGTGGTTTGTGTCCACCAGGCACAGCATCACCAGGCAATCAAGGGAACTGATTATCCCACTCTACTCTGCACTGTCCCTCAAGTCCTGTGTGCAGTTTTGAGTGTCACAATACAATAAAGATATACAGCTTTAAAGCAGCTCCCACAAAGGCTACAAAGATGGTGAAGTGCCTAGAGGGGAAGCCATATGAGGAATGACTGAATAGCAGTCTACAGCTTCCTCACAAGGGGAAGTGGAGGGGTAGGCACTGAACTGTTCTCTGGTGACAGAACCCAAGGGAATGGCATGAAGCTGTGTCAGGGCAGGTTTAGGTTAAATATCAGGAAAAGATTCTTCACCCAGATGGTAGCTGAACACTGGAATAGGCTTCCCAAGGAAGTGGTCACAGCACCAAGACTAACAGTTCAATAAGTATTTGGACAACATTCAGGCACATGGTGTGACTCTTAGGGATGGTTCTGCAGGGCCAGGAGTTGGACTTTTATGATCCTTGTGGGACCCTTCCTACTCAGGATATTCTATGATTCTACTTTCTGGAAAGCTGTTTTCAATCCAGTCAGTTCCCAGACTTTACTGCTGCATATGGTAATTTCATTCCAAGTGCAGAGTTTCGCATTTGCTTTGATTGAATAACATGAGGTTTTTGTCCGTCCTTTTCTACAACCTGGTAATGATCCTTCGAATAGCAGTTTTTCCTTCTGGAATCCAATTCATATCACCTGTGAATTTGCTCAGGCTATGGTCTGCCCAGTTTTCTAGACATATAATAAAACAATCTTATAGTCTACCTGTGCAGGATAAATCTCACCAATTTTTATGAAAAAATACTAAGAGTCAATAAACTTGCTAAAGTCAGAGCAAACAAAAAACATTGCTCTTCACCAGGCATAAAGCCAGTATTTCACTGCAGAATGCAATCACATCTGATCTACATATCAATATGGTCTATATTTGCGTAAGAGTATGATATTGTCTTGGAATCCACTTAGGAGCATATAAAGGGCAAGATGTAGAACAGTCAGAAAGGGTTTAATAAAATCAAATCATGCTTGAATAATTTCAGTTGTTTTGTATGATGAAATTACTGTGTGGATAATGGAACAATGTAGATGCAATATATTTGGACTTTTGGAAGACTTTTTACCCAATAACCTTCTGAGCTTAAAGGATAGAAATCAATAGCTCTGTGTCCATTTGTTACTGGGAATGAGTGGGGTGCTTGAGGTTTGATAGTGAGGCACAAGCTGTACAATATCTTTATCAACAACTATGGTGACAAGACAAAATGTGATCTTTGACACAGAAATACCATTATGAACTTAAGGACCAATGGAAAACCCTTGAAGTTACTCAAGGAAAAAAGACATTTTCTGCATCCTGATTATAACAACACCAAACAATAATGCATGCCAAACAAGTAGCCAAATGCCAGTTCTGTGGAAAAGGACTCGGCAGCAACCATGAATTAACAAAAAACTAACTTCACAAACAAGTCATACTGTGATTCACGGAGAACTGTAACTGTCCAGTTTAGGAAACTATCTTTTTTTCCACTCAGTGGAAAAGCAAAGACACAACTGAGACATCATACCACTTTTACTTGCCTCCTCTAGTTTCAGAGGGACTAGATAAAAATTGAGGGACTCAGAAAAATTATACATAACCAAGAAGGTGTGTAGGAAGTAGCTGGACTTGTTTAGTATGACAAAGAGAAGTTTAAGAGATGAAGTACTTCAAGGATGGTTACCAAGACTGCGGTTCATCTCTTCTCATTGTGTTAGGAGATATAAGGGGCACTGGCCACAAGTCTGATCAAGTTCAAAATGGTAAGAAAAGTTTATTTCACTAAGAAATCAAGAAACTAAGAAAGCAAGGCACTAGAACATGTTACTCAAATTGGTTTTAGGATCCTCATCTTTTGCGCTTTTTGTCTTATGAGGAGCAGCTGAGGGAGATCAGGTTGTTTAGCCTGGAGAAAGGTTCAAGGGGGACCTTATGATTCTCTACAACTACCAGAAAGAAGTTTGCAGCCAGGTGGATGTTGGCCTCTTTTCTCAAGTAATAGACAACTGGATGAGAGGAAACAATCTTAAATTGTGACAGATATAAGGTAAATTCATGAAAAAGGTTATCAAGCATTGGAATAGGCTGCCCAGGGAAGTGGATAAGTCACGCTCCCTGAAGGTATTTTAGAAACATTTAGATATGTTGCTTACAAACATGGTTTAGTGGGACTTGACAGTGTTAGTTTTACAGTGGGACTCAATGATCCTAAATGTTTATTCCAGTCTAAAAGACTCTCTGATTCTATGGACTTTACTTAAGTTAGGGAGAGGATGGTTTCCCATCAATAGGAATTTATAGGTGTAGCTTTTGCTCCCATGACTGATGGATGAAATTTACAAATAATACACAAAGATGAGACCAGGGCCTACATTTGTCCTCCATGTTAATAATCCAATTACACAGTACTAGTCATACCTCTTTTCTTTACATTCATTTTTACAAATGCATCCTGAAATAAGTTAACCACAGAGAAAAAGTTCTACTATTAAGACTGATTTCAATTTGCTGAATTACTAATCTGGTAATCAGAACACTGTCCCAGGATATTTGAGTCTGAATTCTCTCAGGCTGATGTGGAAACTGAGGACTTCCTGAAAATGCCTTCAGTTGTGGGGAAAAAAAAGTTCTATAAAAATATACATTTGAAAAAATTAACTCTCATTCCAAATGCATTATAAATTTCCAGTAAAAGTATTATAAAAAGCGTGAGCCTTTCAGCCTCATCAGACATCCTCTGAAAATACCAGGGCCTTTGGTGATTTACTGAAGCACTTATAATTTCCTCAGGTATACCTAACCCTGAGGTGCTTGGCATTATCATAACAGTGGAAAATATGCAGCAATAAATCTTCAAACATGAAAAATAATGTGGTGCTCATTGGGCTGAGATGCCCCATCAGATTCAGAGTTGTTTAGGTGTTCCCAGGCTCACACCCTGGAATTTGGATGCCTAGATTCAATTTCAGTCCTATATCGGGCAAATAAAACATACATAGATCTAGCGACATATCCTCCAGGGAACAGAGGCCATTAATGGTTCCACTAAAAATTAAGGGAAAGCAGCAAAATTGAAAGTGGTAAATATATTCACACCATATGTTTTAGCAATCTAATTTTACATGCCTGTGTCAGCAGCCTAAACTCTGTTCAGTTGCTTGAAAACACTTTCTGGAGGAGTCTTTATGTAGGCTGTTTCTCATGATTATATATGCTCTAACTTCAGTACTTGTATGCAGAATCTTTTTTTGCTATATAAAGGAGATAAATGGCACAGACAGGAATAGATCAAGGTTTTCAGGATGACTCTTTCTAGTTCCCTGCTCACTGGGGTCCATTGTCATTTGAGCTTTTTTCCATCTACATCAAGACCGTGCTTTTTTTATTTCATTTCTGTAAGAACAAGAAGACCTTTTTGAACAAAAGAGCTCTGTAAATTATGGTGGCTATCTAATGAGAAGGAAGTAACTAGAAACACAAAACATCTGGTGTTTCTTGCCCTCCTTCTCCTCATCCACCCTGACCCAGGGAAGTCTTCAGCAGTGGACGTGGTCTGGCAGGAACCAGGACAGGGACAGGAGAAGAAGCAGGGGCAAAGCAGATCTCTCCCATCATTTAGGGGTTGGGGCTGGTTCCCCCTGTTCTGCAGCCCACTCTCAAATGACTGTCCTACTCTTGGCAGGAGCTGTGGCTCACTTGGGGGCAATGGCCTGAAAAAATCCAGGGGTAGAGTGACACAACAGCCCCTTGCTGAGGCCACAAGGCCAAGGAGAGGCACACCCACCATGGGTACCCTGCTCCTCTCAGCAGCCATAGGAGTCAGGGTGATACCGATTAAGCGCAAAACCAAGGAGAGAAGATAGATACTAGGAATTTCCCTTTTATAAGAAGTCAACTCTATTATTAATGAGGCTCCTCTGTCCTAAATAGGCAATTCTGACTTGCAGAAATTCTATACACACTGTATGACCCTTTCAGCAAAAAACCCACGGATTTCCCTGCAACACTTGCTCCTGTTCCAGTATCCACCATCTAAGCAGTGGACTGACCTAGGTAGATAAATGTATCTGCCTGTGTGCAGGCTCAGTGTATAAGCTCCTATTGTGAGCAAATCAGGTAGGGCCAGTAAGTCAGTTTCCAAAAAAAGGTGCATCCAAGGTACCTGAGACATGCACTTGGCAGATACAACACAGGACTACCCATAACTTTCTGAAATGGCAGTTAAATTCAGGTGAGAGGTCAGGGATATTACTTGCCATAAAATACCTATGGAAAATTCTACCCTGCTTAAGGAAACCTGATCAATAGACTCAGTAGAGTTTGGAGAATTATCTACTCACATAAATTATGCACCTATACTGATTATTCGAATCCCATTTCTTATGTATGGCAACACAGATTATGCTAACTATATATGTAGATTTCCTAATATTTTGCTAGGTTTGAAGTTGATTTTTAAATGAAAATGTGGGTTTTTTTTTTCTTTTTCATATACACTGCTTGTCAGTTGGCAATGGAGAAAATAATGTCTAATATTTGCATGTAAATGTGGTCAACTTTAAAAGTAAAGAAGAGGCGTCATTGGAAGTAATGAATGTTAAAAGCCAACACATAAGACCATATGAGGAAATCCAAACCAGAGGAAAAAAAATGAAAAGGATTTAATTGTGTTGCACAAAATTATCTGGAACCTAAGAACTAAATAATATAAGACAGAGTGAAATATATATATATAGTGCGTATATATATATATACATACTACAGCTCTGAGTGGCCAAAGGCTACAAGACCCACAGAACTAATAAACGTCTTCCATCTTTAAAGACTCAAATTCTTAAATGATGCTTCTCTTTATCAAAGTTTTTTTCCCTTAAAAAAAAAAAAAAAATCAGAAACCTGCAACATCATACTGAAAATTACCCAAAGGTTAGGATACTTTTTGTGTCCTTTCAGTCATGGACTTCTGGTGACTGTTAAGGATAGTCTCATATTGCAGCATCTTGTAGCTGTGGCAGCTAAATCAACTGACTTCTACTGAATCACGTTTCCATTAAGATGTAAGAATGTGAATGGATTCAAGACTTGCACCAGTGCATCTGATTTGACTAAAAGCAGTTGAAGCATTAATAAAGCTACTTTGCACAGAGAACAGGAAAAGGATTAGACCTTATATTAGTTTGGTTTCACCCATTTTTGCTTTCTTTTTTTTTTTTTTTCTGTCAAAAACACACTAAAAACAAAGCTTCTGTGAGAGCAGTCTAAGTGAAAAAATTGTGTCAGCAAAAAAAGTCAATGTTGTATTATATCTCATCAAAGACTTGAGGAGATGAAAAGGGTAAAAAAATATTTCTTCGATTTTTTGTTTTCTTCAGGATTCTTTCTTAGAATCAAATCTAGAGAGATAAAATTGCCTTTGACCTTATTCTTAAAACTTACTAATTTCAAATTCAAATCCACCATGAATGTGGCCAAAATGTTGTACGCTAAATTAAAGAATGTGCTTGAAAGACATACAGGAATGTGAGATGTCTAATTAACAAAAGAAAAAAAAATTTCTAAAGTGTTTTTAATACCCTAGGACTTTCAAAATTTCTCTTCTCTGGAACAAGTAGAAGTTAATCATAGTGAAAGATGCTCTGTCTGCACCCAACTGCACTGCAAAATTCTTGCATGCTCACATTGATAATAGTATCAGTGCAATTCATATAACATCATGCCAGTGGCCACAAATATGAGGATAAAATTAATTATATATAAAAAGAATAAAAAGAGAAGCTGTGTTTGTACTCTTTGAGGGTTTATTCATCAGGTTCTTTCACACTAATTACAATTATGCTTTTTAGTTCTAGAATATTTTTCTATGGAAGTGCTGATTGTTGATATCTCTAAAGATAAATGAACAAGCAGAAATAGAACTACTACAGATACAGATGAAAATAGTTTTTATTTTTTATTGCTTTACATGAGATGATCAGTATACTGACAAAGTTGCACTTTAGTAAAATATGAAAAATGAAATATACTACTAAGTGTTGGCAGTGTATACATAGCTGTGTTTAGAAACAGAGTCAGTTATCTGAACCCAGTGTAATTGATTTAGCTCTATTAATTCAGCTGTGTTTGTTCATTACACCAGAGGAACATTTAAAACTGTACTGACCTTCATGGCTGCCCAACAATCTTGGACTACAGGGGAGCTTTGCAAGATTGAGGCAAAACAATGAAAGAGAGAACAAAAGTGGGGCGGCTGCTCTATCTTCCATTTTCTGAGTTCAGTATCTATGAGGCACTGAGGACAATATATGGTTGTCATGCAAAAGAGATGCATTAAATTTAATATCAGGAAACTCTCCCCTGCCTACAAGTGTCTGCATGCCTTAGCATGTCCTGCCTGTCTTCCTCCTGCCTCCCAGAATGGGATGAGTTTCCCTGATGAGTCCTGTGAAGTCTCATACAAATGCTTTGGATATTGTAAGGGTCAGAAATAGCTCTAGGTGATTTAGTTAGTTTATGATAGCAAGAAGGTTTAGGTAAAATTAAATTATTAAGTTTGCGCAAATGATTCTGTTTGCACTTAAAAACATAATGGGACTCATTTGTCTGAACAGCAGCGCCTAGAGTTTTCCTGAGGTAACCCATGCAGCTTCCAACTGTCTCTCCAAAATAACGCAAGCTTGCTGTCATTCTGAACCATATCTGTCAGACTTTCCAGATGTTTGGATATCCTAAAACACAGCAGATGGCACTAAATGTCTTCATGTAGGCAAACAAATTGAATCTCTGTTCACTACAATCACTGTTTGGGGCCTCAGTGTTATCTGAGACATCATATCTCCCTTACCTTCAAGAGGCTAGCCAATCTCGCACGGGATCTCACACAGATCAGCATATTATCCAGCAATATCCCAAAGGCCCCTGGAAGGCATTAAATACCTGTGTTTAGGTGAATCAGTCACTGAGTGGAGAGAGCTATTCAGCTAAATGAGATGAGTATATTTTATCATCTGAAAGATCTGTAGACTTCATTGATTTTGTTGAGTAGAAGCTTGAAACAGTAGCCCATTCATTGCAGGGATGGTCTCTGTAATAAGAGGCAAGAGGTTGCCTGAACACAGCTAATTTCAGGTGGCTGCAGTGGACTCATTGCAGGACACAGCTGAGCCCATCAGCCAAGCTGGTGGTGTCTTGAGGAAAATTTATCATCTTAAAAGACAAAACTCTGCACAGGCACTGAGGAGTGAGATGTGGAAAGAAGTGTGAAAAACAACCCTGTAAGCACCAAGACCAGAGAAGGAGGAGAAGGACGTGCTTCGGAGATTCCTTTCCAGCCCTTGAAGAGTCCCACACCAGAGCAGGTATGGAGCATCTGGAGCAGCAGGTGGATCTTTTCTGAAGGAAGTGCCACCTTTTGAGAGCCCACACTGAAGCAGATTCTCCTGATAGAAATGCAGCTTGTGGAGATGGGCAAATATTTCACTGCAGCCCATGGAGACAAGCACACCACAGTAGGTATCTGCACTATGGCCCACAGAGGACCCATGCTGAAACAAATATATCCTTAAAGAATATATGCCATGTAAGGGACCCACAATGCAGTTAGGAAAAAGTGAGAGGAGGAAGGAACTGCAGACAGGAACATTTATGATCTGACCATAGCCACCTGTTCCCCACCCTCCCAGTCCCACTTGAAGCAAGGATGTAGAGCAATAGAGAGTAAAGGACTGAATTTAAGTGTGGGGAAAATGAGTGGCTTGTGGTGGAAAATGTTTTAGTTTTTGTCTTTGTTTCTCAACTTCCAAATCTATTTTAATTGGCAGTATATTACATTAAATTAATTTCTCCCAATTTGAGTCTGTTTTGCCCACAACAATAATTTATAAGTGGTCTCTCTGTCTCAAAATATGAGTTTTTTAATGTTATTTTCTCCTCTTGTCCTGCCGAGGATAGGGAATGAGAGAGTAGCTGGGTGGCTGTCATGGTTCAACTGCAGCTGGCAACTAAGCACCATGCAGCTGCTCACTCCTACCTCCTCAAGGCCCTCACCACCTCCACCTCCCCAGGAGAAAAGGAGAATTGGAAAGAAAAGGTAAAACTCATGGGTTCGGATAAGAATAGTTTAATAATTGAAACATCATTATCATATAATGACCAGGAGAGACAGTAGCAAAGCCCAAGAGAAACAAGTGATGTAAAATGCAGTTGTTCACCACCTGCTGACCAATGCCCAGTCTGCCACTGAGCAGTGACCAACCCCTCCTGGCAAACTCCTCCCAGTTTACATACTGGGCATGATGTTATATAGTATGGAATACCCCTTTGAACAATTGGGGTCAGCTGTCCTGGTTGGGCTCCTTCACAGGCTTTTGTGCATCTCTACACTTTCGGAGCATGAGACACTGAAAAGTCCTTGACTTAGAGCAAGAAGTACTTGGCAACAACCAAAACATCAGTATGTTATCAACATTATTTGCATAATAAATCCAAGAAACACAGCACAGTACCAGCTACTAAGAAGAGAATTCACTCTGTCCCATTTGAAGCCAGGGGTCTGATAGTCATCAAGGTCACTACCCATAGGAATCTTGAAAATTTTTTATCCAGCTCTCTCAGGTATTAGAGCATCTCAGATGGAAAATTGCAACAAATAAAGTCTCCAATCTCCTTTTACTGTATTAAGCACTTTGATAATGTAGTTCACCTATAGAGATGCACATTTTTAATGCCTGAATTTAAGCATCTACAGACCCCATGCAGCTCACAATGGAGAGATATAATAGCATATGATCTTCCTTGAAATCTTCCTTGGCTAATGAAAGCTAGCCAACAGAATGGATATTACTCTTTGACGATGTCAGATAAAATCCTTAGAAATTAAATACTTGTTCTGTAACACAACATGAAGTGACTAGAATCTCCAAATAACTCTTGCTGAATAAAATCCTGCCAAAGAATTCCAGTTAGATAAAAAGATAAAATGCAAATGTGGATACCATGATTACATGATCAGAGGAAACAGACATGTGCAAGAAAACAAAAGGATAACTTCTTGTTCGCATTCTTTTTACCTAGAAGAAAAAAAAAGTACTGGCAATATTAAAACTTTTTTCCCTCTTTTCTTTCTGCAAAGCAGTGCCAGGGTAACCATGCTGAAGCCCTGGTCTGACACAAAAAGGAAGTGATCTTTTAGGACACTGTTTATGCTTCTGTATGCAGAGCAGGTTCAGAAACCAAAATGTCTGTCTGCTTATAAAGTCTCAGGAGGACTTTGATTAACTTCTCTCGTCCAGTAAAATTTTGGTATATCATTACATAAAACTGGAATACTAATTAGCTGTTTTCTCAATTTGTCTCTGGTTCTCTAGCTGGTATCAGTTGTATAAAAATCCCAGATTAGACAATTGCAAACTAACTTACTCATAGGAAATTTTTCTTTGTAATTCCACAAATTAGAAACTGATTTATATACTCAAGTATTTTTTTAAGATCTATTTCAGTTGACGTGAAATATATTAGTGATTTCTCTTGCATAAGGCTTTTTTCTACTGATTTGGGGATGTGAATAGGTGAAAAGGTTAATTTATGTTCAAATTTGAAAATAAATTAATGAACTTCAATTTCTCTGAAAAAAATCTATATACATTTATGAAAAGTGGACAGACATCCTGGAAAGTAAATAAGCCAGTCAGACCTTGTCTGACTAGGATTTTGGATTGTTGCTCATCACCAGATTAATATCAGCCTACTGTGAGTTTCTTGCAGCAAAATCATCAAATACTTCATTTTCCTAAAAAAAAAAATAAAAAAAAAAATAGTAAGGAATGAAAAAATAGGTGCATTATCTACTTATTAAAATGAAGATTGAAAAAAATGTTCATTATATATAGAACAGGTAGAGGATCTATTTATAGTAGGTAGGATAGACCTCTGTAAAAGGAGGTTCCTGTTGAAGGTGGAAGGATCATTTTTAATTAGCAGGGAAAGCATTATAAAATCTAATGGCTTCCAACTGAAATAAGCAGAGCTTTTACTTTTAATGTAAACCTTTCATAGTGAAAGTAATTAGTGCTGGAATAGATATTCTAAAGGTATGGGAATTTTTCCACAACTTAAAATCTTTAAAATAATATTGGGTATCTTTCTGATATGCATTATTTTAACAACAAATTAGTATCTAGGTGGCTATCAAATTAGTATAATCTGTTGTTTTGAAAGTCCTCCATTTTTGACCCTCTTGAATGAGCTTAATTTAATATCCATTGAAATAATAGAGTCTTGACAGTGATTTCAGACTCCCCTGTCTTGTCTCCAGTGTAAGTATTCCTTTTGCATGTTACAATGCAATTAAAAAGTATTCGTGCCAGAACAGTTCTATGGAAAGATTCAGAAATATTTCTTTGCAGGATCTAATGATTCTTAGAAATTACTGTTTGTTCAGCCTACTTGTTCTTTACTATCTGGCTCTCACTAATTTTCCTCTAATGAGATTCCAAACAAATGTATTTGATCTGGAGAATTCTTTCTGGTTTATTCCACTGATTTTACTTTTTTTCTTCTGAAAAAAATGGGCATTTTGTAGTTCAGAAGTTAAATTTGACTTCTTTCTTGCCACACAGTTTTCTGGATTTACTATGCTGACTTTGAAGGCCCTTTGAATGCCGAGCAGTGGAGTACAAATTGATTTGGCACCCTACAGTATAGATCTATCTGAGAAGCTGCTTCAGGTCCAGACCTGCTTCAGGTTGTAGAAATAGGAAAAACCAGCTGAAAAACAGGAAAACACTTTAAAAGCAATTGAGAGTCTTATGCTCAACAGTGGCAGTAGAGACCTCAAGCCCAGTATTTTAAACCACAGTTAGAAGGTAATGGCTCTATGTCATGCACTGAGTTTACTTTTTTTGTTCTTCTTTATGGTTAGGAAGTCACAGAAATAATGCCCCATTAAAAGATATGAAGCAGTTAGTATTTCAATTACTAGATCTCTGAAAATACAATGGAGTCTTTTACGTCTCACATTTTCAAGCTTTTTACTGTCATCACCAAAGCAAGTAATAGCTCTATTTAATATCTGAGGTTATAATAGATTTCAGGCATTGGATTCCCAAACTGGTTACATGTAACAATTACAATTCCTATAACTTATTTGTGCTCTGAGAGAGAATGCAGTATAGGCACTCAAAAGAAAAAATAAATAAGCATGTCTTTCAACAAAACAAGAAGTTGAAAACAAAAAATATCAGAATACGAACAGCACTAGAGAAGACTTGCAAACAGGCATTAAGAAAATTTCTTCTAAAGCTCTGTTGTTATGGGAATCAGAAAGGAATATCTCCAAAGCAGATTCATTCTGGTTATTAGTGTAAAAGGAAGAGAAGCCCTGGAGCGAAGTCCAGATGAACTGAACAGAAAACAACATTTCTCTTTACCAACTATAGGAATCATTTTGGGAAGCTGACTTGTCAAGTATACTTCTGCAATTGATAAGAATTTAGACACTTTTGAGCTGTAAAGCAGACTATACATTTCTTCATGTGTTTAACCATACTTTTGGGGATGCAATTGTTTACATTCTGTTGCATTGTGTACAACACTCAGTCCAGTTCACACTGTTCTTGATGTATGTTACCCATGCTGCTGTAGTTTAAGTAGACAATATTTTGATGAAGGGGAGAAAAGATTTAAAGAACTAAAACTGTTAAAGATAAGTAAACAAGAATATAAATTATTCTGAGAAGATAAATTGGGAAAAGTTTCAACACAATGGAACAATAAGGTAGGAAAATTCAAGTAGCTGGGACATCAGGCTACATGTACCCAGAACTAATGGTTTGCTCTCCGCTACATAACAGAAAAGCCTTCCTCAGCTGCTTCTCTTGAAGTTCTGTGGGAATTTGGTGAGCCAGTCTGGGTGTGAGCATATGAAAATGATGCGCTTTTTTTTTCTCAGATCTGGTATGTATGAGTTGAAAGCAATTTGCTATCTTATGCAGCAGCTCATGTTATGTCAAGTTAATACTCAAATGCCACATGAAAACAGATTTGCCAGACTCTCACCTGAGTGATCACCTTTCTGTGTTAGTCAGTTATCACTTTTTTGAGGACGGTCTTTGTTCAATAAAATGTCTTTTCAATAAGAGAAAGAGACTGTTTTCAGACATTTTTCTTCTTAAATTTTGTCAATATTTCTATTTCCTAAAACATAGATCTAGCACAATGTATAATAGTCAGCAATGTCAGATATCTGCAGAAAGAAAGACTGTCTTCATCCACTCCATATTAAATTTTTATATGGCTAAAGGTCTTTTGAATGTCAACTTCTAAATATGGCACTGCTGTTTTAAATCAGTGTATGTCTTTTGCTAATTAAATGTATTCCAAATGTTATGGTGGAAGTGCAGTTTCCAAATCCTGCTAGGCCCATTTTTTATCTTTTTCAGATCACTGGTGTTTACAGGTGTGACCAAAGTTAAACCCTTATTACTAGTTCTTTGCATATAAAATGAAATGTATTATAAAATAACATTCAGTAAAGTTGGTTTGCTTCTTTTAAAAAGGTTATAATGCATTTAAATCATGCTTTAATCTAGAAATCTGTATTTACAAACAGATGACAAAGTTGCACATACATATCTTATTGATGCTGCTCCTGTTATTAAAACAGGCTCAGATTTTGTAGAACTTACCTTAATGTGACTTAAAATGCTTTTACCTCCATTTTTTTTTAGACTTTCACAATCGTATTTTCTCATCATAACACAAAGGTTCTTTCCTATGTCCTCTATGGAATTAAGGACATGCAAGTTTGTGTTCCTGCTGTCATTCAGAATCATGTAAATGTATTAGAGTTCATTTGTGGAAGCCATTTTGCAACACCTGAATGAGAAGGAGGTGATTTGGAATAGCCAGCATGGATTTACTATCATGCACAACATGCCTGATTGCCTTCTGTGATGAAGTGACTAGATCTGTGCATGAAGGAAGAGCAGCAGGATTTGTCTACCTTGCACTTCACAAGGCTTTTGGCATGGTGTCCCACAATATCCTTGCATCCAGTTTGTACCATCCAGAGTACCATACAAGTGAAAAACTGCCTGTATCTTCAGCTTCAAAGGACAGAGGTTACTGGAGGCTGGTTACAAATGGAGTTCCCTGGATGGCTGTATGAGCACATATCTTGTTTAGTTCCTGCTTATGAAGGGACTGGAGGAGAAGACAGGAACCACCATTATCAGATTTGTGGTTGATAAGAGTCTGAAAGTGCAACTGATACATGACCTAGACAAAGGAAAGGGCCCTGGGAACATTGTAAAATTCAACACGGATAAAGGCAAATAGTCAATAGTTCTGCAATTTTCAGGCTGAGAACTTAATGTCTGGGACTTGGCTCTGCAGTAAAGTACTTGGGGGCTCCTGGGGACAGCAGGCTCAAAGAAGGTCTGCAGTGCATCCTGGAAGCAATGAAAGTTAGCAGCATCTGGTGGTGTATTAAGAGGAGCATAGCCAGTTGATCAGTGATTATCCCCTTCTACTCAGAAGTCATTAGACTACATCTGCATCCAGTTCCAGGGCTTACAATACATGAAAGACATGATAAACTGGGCAACTTCAGAGAAGGCCACTAGAAAGGTGAAGGCTGGAGCACTTTGTCAGGAGACTTTGAGATGGGTTTGCTCTGCCTGGGGAAGAGATTGTTTAGGGGGCAGCCAAAACCCACGTTGCACATATGGATGTATTTGCACTAATGGACCTTCATCTTGATGAGCCACAAAGGGGAATAGGATAAGGCTGTTGGAAAGGTTTTGTTCCTGTGCCAGCATGTAGGCAGTGAAGACAGGAAAGCAGTTCCAGTCTGCATGTGAGCTGTACTATGCTGGTAAGATGATGGGAGTCCAGTCAAGGAATTTGTTTTCATCCGTTCCTGAAGTTAAACACCTGAGATTTTCCAGAAAAGTCACTTCTGTAAAACAACTTTCAGAGAAAGACACATTCAGCTGTCATGGATTAAATTGTCCATGTATTGTCTTTTTCTCAAAACTTTTCCTGATGTCTGTGTCTTTGCAAGCTGTGTAGGTAAATTAGTCTGTCATGAAACCATCTATGGCTTCTTAATCAAGAAAAAAGCACTAAACTTTAATTCAAGCTGATTCTGGTGTTCAGTTGAAGTTAGGGACATTTTCTATTTGAAAACTTACTGCTAAAACACATATACCTGCATTCCTATTTTTATTCAGACCTTTCTAACATTGTAATACTCAGTAATACCAAGATATGATGACATGTATATTTAAAATGACCAAACAAAGGTAAAATATAGATATATATATTATGCTAAATTCCTTTAAGAGATTATATGAAAACAGAAATTCTATAAAGAGCAGCTTTGCAGAAAAAGGAATATGATTTTGAGATGCCAAAATCACTATTCTTTTTCAGTTTTGATTTTACTTACAAATTTTTGTACTCTCTTTATATAACACTAGTAATAATAATCACCTCTCTATGTAGATATCACAGCAATCCATGCACTATAATCAGCCCCTCACAAGTATTTTATTGTTTAAATTCAGCTCAGTAGTTACAGAACTTACAGCATAAATAGAGGTACAATTTTACTCCTGTCTTTCTGATAAAGTAAGAATGTTCTCTAGCATATATCCTTTAGAACTTTTTTCTAGTACTTAGCATTATGGTAAATTTAATTTTTTTGTTTAAAGTTATAAATTTTTAAGCTTCTTTAAAAGACTAATCTCTGTATAACACTTTTTTTTGTCACCCTTATCCAGACTTTCAATGTGAGGTCTAATGAAACTAACTTAATCCTTGATTATGCCTCATGTAGAGTAGCCCGACAGCTCATACAGAAGTCAAACACAACTCCCGTGTTGAAGCTATGTCATGTGCCTGCCAGCAGGATTGCAATGACTAGTGTCATTGCAGGATAGAAAAAGAGTTCTTAAGCAACCTAAATTGCCAAATGAATGGCACCTTTTATTTGCCCATAGCTATCTACTCAGTACGAAACAATTCAGATGACTATCCAGGTTGTTCATGTTTAATTTCTCAAAATTGCACACACACTCCCCATCATCACTACCACCACCAGCTACAAAAAACCCCGAAGAACAGGTGCAGTTGAGACTCCTTTCTTATACAACCATTCTGTAACAGAGGAGTAGAAACTACTCTAGGGATTTGTTTTTATGATTGGTTTATGGAATGTTTCCAGCAGGTGTTCATCTCTTCATGATTTAAGGAATGTGACATTTGCTTTCTGACAATTTATCACATAGAAATGTAGCTTGCAAAACATTTAAGATGGGTGGTAATTTCCACTTTTTTCACTTCTGCTATGATGTCATCCTTTTATTTAACTCACGCTTTCAATTCATGTCTTTGAAACTGTTTTCAAAGGCTAAGTTAATTTGTTTAAACTCAAATGGTTTAATGTAATTTAACATGCCTTTGCACATATTGCTTGTTTTGCAATGAGTAGTTCATAGGGCCAAAAGTCCTGTGGTTTATCTGCCAGCTTGAGCAGCCAGTCTCAGGTATCCAAGATCATCTCAAATACTATTAAAGACATATGTTTACAAAAATTTAATTCAGTCGTCACTGTAGAAATCTTAACCAGAATGATTCGGTTAAAGTTCCCTTTCTTCTTTTAGTTTAGTTGGTGGAAAGAAGAGGCTGTTGGAGTGTGGTTAGTTTCATCCTGCAGAAGGTAATTGCAATAGAGTGAATTTTAGAAGTCTTTTCCCTTTGACTGGCTATGAAAAAGCTTGAATAACTGTCATATTGACATTGTGTATTTCTCAAAGTACGCCTCCAATATTAATTCATGATCAGCAATATGCATCTCTGTTTGAAAATGTAGGTGAAAATCTGACTGTAAATTGACAATATCTATATAAAGTAATAACAGTATAGTTGATCTGTGCTCTTTTTCCTGATTTTCTGTGCAGAAGCAGGTTCTGCATCTTCTGGAAGCCAGACATACATGTCTTTTCATGGTCTGTCAGGACTCTAGTACAGTAACCTAACATATACTGGTGATCAAATCAGAACATTGGACAAATCCCAGTCAGGTGTATGAATTAGATGGTTTGTATTTCATTTTGTGTTTCTAACTTAGACTCTTCAACAAGGTAATAAAATTAGGTGACAGGAATTTACCAACAATTTGGTTTCAAGTTCTTTTAAGAAAATAATTGATTTCTATAGTTAAAAGGAAATAAAAGCTGAAAATATAACCTATGCTTTATTAGGACCAAAGAGCCAGGAATTTTCTTTGCTTTTTGTGCCAATCTTCACTTTTGTCTCATCCAAGAAACCAGTTACTGAGCTCTCCTAAATATGGTACATCAGACCCACCACCAAAATATGTAGAGCTCATTTCAGATAGTTTGTTTTCCCTGTATATCAGCAATATAGTCAGAAAATGCTTTTACATATTACTTGAACATCAAAGTTGCAAAATGTTTAAGACAATGAGTAGGACATGAAATTTACTGCTCACAGTATATTGCTAAGGTTTCATGCGTGTCGACAGATATCAGCCTTTATAATTATCTTTCCTTTTTTCTCTTTTTTTAGATGAAAATTCCAAATCGTTTTACTCTTAGAATACTTTATCTTCAAATATCACTCATTTAATGGTTTATATGAAGGAACAGCAGAGGTCCAAATATGTATCCCTGTAGCATGCTGCTAAAAGCTCTCATGGCTCAAAAGATGGAATTAGTCTTTTCAATTTATTTTTATTCTCACAGAAGCCATCCCTGTAGCCCTCTGCTACCAAAATCTGGCCACAGAAACCTAATAGTATGCTTAATTATTTGTAAAGGAAAATAATTTTGTTTTCTTCTGAAATTAATTCTATTGAAACCTTATATGATTTAGTAGTATTGACAATTGTTCTTGTAAATACAAAGACTGTTCAAGTTTACAATTTTCATATTCTTTCCTTCCTGCATAGATAAAATTAAGTTCATCTTTCACATTAATAAAAATATTTGATGTTCCTATTTGCTTTTTTGTAATGAATGGACAGTTTCAGTATTTTTGATTATTGTAGCAATAGGTATCCTTTCAGAAGAATTTTTAATGCAAAGTTAGGACTTGTTTTTCTCTTAGGAAGCCTTTCCTGCCTAAAAGTACTTTTCTCATAAATAGTTGTAAGTTTTTCTTTCCCTTCGCCTTTGCACATCAGAGAAAAATTGCAGCCTCTCTCTGTTCTGAGGAGAGATAAATCCTCACCGTGTTACAGGCCATGCCGGCAGTGAGCCTGGGCAAGGGAGGCCAGAGGTGATGATTAATCCCGGGAACAAAAAACAGGTTTTGCCTTTTTCTCAATCCCCATGCTCTAGGAGCATGGCTAGTTTTGCCTTGTAAGTTTTTTGTGTTCTTGCCATCAAATAAACATTTTTGAATTCTTTCCACAGTCATGGCATTTTGTGTGTATCTTACTTAACAATTATATACTCCAAGTTTATCCACGGATGATGTTTTAAGGTTTTTTTCCATCTCTTTTTTTCAAGTGAGTAAATTAACTACTTAAGTTAAACTATATTATGTTTGTTTACTTTCATTTTAAGAATGTACCTAGAAATATTGTCTGACTTTGATCAATGTAAATTCTTTGCTGAAAGCCTCTATTATGAAAAGTATGTACAATGTTTTATTTATTATGTGGACATTACAGTCCTTAAGAGTGTTTTGTACTTTGCAGAACTATTCAATAACAGATCTTTGTATTGAAATATAGCAGAGAACTTAGGAGGCTAATTTTCTCCCATGAAAAACTTTTCCTTTTTTTTAATCTACCTAGAAAAACAGTAGTTTAGACCTTTACAAAAATCTCTTCTAATGCATCTCTTTTTAATACACAGAAATTACTAATTACTCTATTATTCACTTCTTCATCCTGGACTGAACACTTGGAGGGAACAAAAAATTACCTCTTGTTTGTGTAATTGGTGGAAAATGATTTAGAGTTGTAGTTGAGGTCATAGAGCTTCCAATCAAATAGTCAGCTCCTGGATTGGATAATTCACATTTAACTGCTCTGCAAAATCTCTTAGTGTGATATCTAATGTACTGGAAAACATAGGAGTTATGTTCAATGAGATTAAGAGTTTTTGTACGTTAAATAAATAGATCCATTTGCTTCAATATTTGAAAAATATTAATTTAACACATTAAAAGAAAAATATCTCCCCAGAACGTGGATAACTCATCCAGCTGAAGCCAAAAA
>VWZG01008449.1:34266-87788 GCA_013396735.1 Grallaria varia | reverse complement strand
AAAAGGGAGTTCATGCACAGAAATAGGCAGATAAGAGTTCCACATATGTGGCAGTGAACAAACAATATCAGAAATGGAAAAAGTCTTGTAAGAAATGGGCTCGTGAAGAAGGAAGAAAAGCTAACCTAAATAACTTAAAAACTGAAACTGTTACTATTGTTTAAAATGGAGTTTCTGTGTTTTTTCCCTGAGTCACTGTGTCTTCTTCCCAAAATCCCTTGAGAAAACCCTTATCTCCCTGGCTTGGTCTGAAAAAATGTGTCCTTGATAGAAGTCTGTGTAGTTTTCCTATTGGCCCTTAGTTAACCCTTTCCTATTGGTTGTTAATCCTAGTTTTCTATTGGATCTTTTACGATCCATCGAAAAGGTATAAATACCTCTACCCATGTAATAAACTCTCTCTCTGCTCCCTCTCCAGTGGTCTCTGCGTGTCTCTCTGTGGGGCACCCTGGGGGACTCTGTGGGCCTTGGGGGGGACTATGAGGGGAGGGCAACTCCCTGCAACATAAAGAAGGGACAGTCTCCCATTATTGGGATGTGAACCCCCATAAATCAACTGTTGCACACATACAGCTTCAAAAATAACAGCTCTACTAAAACATAATCCTACCAGAAACATCAATTCTATTTTCTATGAAGATAGCTATCACAACACCATTGTAGAAAACAGAAATCACCTTGTAATTGATAGACAGAGCCTAATTGACTTAAAAATGGAGGGAATGACTTCGGTGTGGCATGACTTCTTGGACTTAAATTCAGACTAGAAAGCTGACTTCAGTAAATCCAGCATTTCACAGTTAATCTCTTTTAAGAAGTGACACTTGAAAAAAAGAGAGCAGAATAACATCTATCCTAAATCCACATTAATATGTCAAACCAGATAATGTCAATACATAGTCTCAATGGTCCCACAGCATTCAGAGGTGTATTACAACACAGTTTTCTCTCAAAAGTACAAAAAACCCCAAGTATTTCAATATTTTGATCCTACTTACAGTTACAATTATGAAATTGACAATTAAAAAAGACAAGTAAGTTGTGTCTTTGACCATAGAGCTTACATGTGATGTAAAATAGTTTAGAGCACTGTTACCACCAGTGCTAACTCTAGTCTGTGCTTTAAGGTAAGTAGGAATACTTCATGCTGAGATCCATTGACTGTCTATGTGGTAATCTTTAAAAGGAAACAAATGTTGTCAATAAAAATAGAATAACTGATTTGGGATTTTTTTTTCTGCTGCATTTAACTGATTTTCTTAACTCTAGGGCTGACTTTATCATTACAACAAAATATTAATGGAAAACATTTGAGAGATTTGATTCCTCTGCCTACTGTCTGATTGATATGAGAATGAACTGTACATTTCTCTGTTGTTTTAGTCTATAGACCTGACTTACCTGACACTGTTCTTTTTAAAATCTAGTGTTGTGCTGTATTTAATAATTTTATCATTATTATCATCACCATTCTTAAACAGATTATTTCACATGTTTAGTATCATTCTTACACAGATTTTGGAATTGTAATATTCACCTGTGAAATCTCTGTAAGAGGTGAGAACTACCTAAATATATACTGCTGTTCATGGATATTTCTTGGTGTGCAGAATTACTGTTCTACTGGGACAGATTAGCTCCAGAGTCTGTAATGCCCTGGAGCTGCAGTGCCTTTGCAAAGGCATGTGGAGATGGGAGGACTCATTGTATCCTATGTCATCTTGCTGCAGCTTCAAAGCCATATTTTATCTTTTACACCACAAGCATTAAGGACCTCTTTTTGATGATAATTTGTGATATCAAATTTATCTTTTATGTCATGTGGGTTTTTTTTTAAATTTTCTTCAAAGCCATAAAGTAATAATAGTGGAAAGATACAGGAAATATCACCAACAGAAATAACAACATCCTACATGAGTAAAGGAACACAAAAGTAACATTTTCTAATCAATAAACAGGTTTCTGTCATAAGGAGCTACAAAACCAGTGCAATTTAGCTGTGGAGCAGAAATACAGGACTGACACTGAACAGATGCATAAAGAATTGCAATTGAACGGGATTCAAATAAGCATGAAGATGAGACAAAACAAGTAGAAAAGACACATAATAAATAATTTCTGTCAATGTACCAAAAGCAAAGATGGAATTATGAATGCAAGCAGTAAATGAGGAAGGTAGGTAGGGCATGAATTAGCCATACTGTTACACTTATCCTTCAAAGTGTTGATAGTGATTTTCCAGAGATGCAAAGCATCATTCTTTCTAGAAATGCAAGTCACATAAAACCACCTCAAAATAAAATGCTTCTAATAGTTTGAATCATTCAAAGTTTGATTCAGGCTGGTTTACTTCCATGACTCCAAGATAATGCTCTTTCCAGTCCCATTATGGCAGAGGGTTTGTCCATAATGTAGGGTGTGCCTGTGCCAAGCTGGTGAGATCAAGAACTGCATCTGAGGTCAAGGGACTTGCAAATGCATGTAGCTGCAGCCACTACAGATTGGTGTCATGGCATAGTCCAGGCCCCTTGGACCTCACAGAAAAACCAAAACTATGACTGATAAATGGTTAATGAGAAGTTAATAGCAAAATAGGGATAATTTGTAACAAAACCACCCAAAATGTTACTAGGAATTGGAAACTGATTCCAGTACTTCTTCATATTTCTATAGCAAAAACTCTGTAAAATTTTATCTTCAGCAATTCACTTACATATTAAAAATAATGCTGTGAAAGAGCTAACAGCAGTTAAGTTACCACACAATCTAGCTATTTATATCTGGTTTAAGGATCTTTTGTTACATATACTTCCCTATGAACCATAAATCATCTTAATTTCTACAACTCTGCAGTTTCAGAAGGTAAACATGTGCTGTCTTTCAAGGGGCAGGACTGGGCAGCCATACAGGTTCCCCTGCAGCAAAACACTGCTGCATGCTCTACTGGGATGTAAAGGACTACTTGTTAATGAACTTACTCTTTACAAGTTACTAAAATCAACATTTTCAAAGTAATGACATAGTCACAAATTGTTACTGGAAATTCTCACGGTTAACAACAATGATGTGAGCTTTCCTACTACCTCCGGGTATTGGACAAAAATCCTTGCTTACTCAAGGAATTCCGTGCCAATAGAAAAATCTGAAGATCAAAAGAACTAAAAAAACCAGCCCAATGCAGTTCAAAAGATGCAAAGAAGTGCTTAGGGATTCTACAATATTACAAGAATGTCTTTGCTGATCTACATGAAGCATGACAGGTATAATCCAAGCTTCGACTGAAAAGATTAGTAAAAGTCCTACCACAAAGATTTGCAGAAGCTATGCTGCTATTACAACATTACATTTTGACATGCATACAACAACATTTCAAAAGTAGTAGATGACTCAATATTGCTGGGGGGAACCTTACTGCATTTCATATTATAATGCATCATTCATAAAAAATGAGGAGTAGAATGGAATAACAATAATACTTGTGTGTAATGAAATGTAAGTATTGGACACTAGATTGAGATTTAGAAAAAGACTGGCTTTGTTCTTTACTCTGTCACTGATTAGCAGTGGCACTTAAAGGAAATAAACTTGTTACTTGTGCCTTGTTTCTCATTTACTTATACTGGGAACTTTTTATGATTGAGACTTTGCTTACTATATGTCTGCACAGCACCAGCACACTGCACAGCACACACTCAGAAAATATGTACTTTGATGTGATCCAATAGCAATTTTAGTCATAGTGAGCTCTTGTATTTATTTTTCATCACTATTTAATCTTACAGCTTCAGACACTCCTTTACAAACTTTCTCGCTTCTCCTGACAGTTTTCTGGGTAGCCATAGTTTGATATTCACATATCCTAGGCCAGAAGTGTCCTGAACCAAGAATGCAGTCAGCTGCTTCCTGCTTGCACTCCTAAGTAACCTCATGTCAAATTAAATTACATCTTCCTCCTGCCTAAACACCTGAAAGAAACCTTGCTATTCAGTCTTCACCACAAGTACCTACATCTCCTGCAAGCAATGTTAGTTAAGGCATAATTTTGCTTAATCATGAATTTTGACACCATTTTCCCAGGAAAACAACTGTAATCTACATGCCCAACTTAACAATGTTTGAATGCAAATACTCCACCTCAGGTGGATGTCCTTGTCAGGGTAAAAGCAAGGCGACTGTCTGCTTCTTTGAGAGTATCTGGTCAAAGAAGCCATAAAGACATGGTCAACACATGGTAAGGGTGGTCATGTTAAAAACAAACTGTGTCCATGGCATGAGCTGACAAGGACATGTGGAGTGTGAAAACATTTATTTTTCTAATTGGGAGGATAAAGAAATTGAGACAAAACACAGAGACATAAACCCTGGTCAAGTAGCATTAGCAAACAGCAACCAGAAACAAACCTGGTCAGTCACACTAATTGATGGGCTATCAAGGACCTGCAGGCAAACCCAGGCTTTGCAACAGATGAATATGCAGACCAGGGGGTCCTGCATGTTGGAGGGGTTCAGTGGGACTGGGTCAACTGGCGAGGCAATGTGCAGGAGTAGGGGGAGCAGAAGGAAACAGGGAGGGGGACAGGCAGAAAGGAGTATAAAATGAGTCAACTTCATGTTAGTCAGAGTTGGTCAGTATGCTTGTCTGGCAGGGGCAGCAGAGGTTTTATCCCACAGTCACTGGGACTGGTGTGTGTCAAAAATAAGCTTGAAGGTACTGGGGTGAATGAGGAACTCTGAGCTTGTGGCTGGAATGGCACCACCGGCCACAGCTCACGTGCCTGGTGTTGGCTGCTGGAGGAATGTGTCTGTATAGACCCCAAACCACATGCGTGTATATTTGTGGTAAACTTCAAGCTGGACTTGACACTGAATGTGAAGGAGCCTCAGGTCCTGGTAGGGGTACAAGGCAGGTAGAGAGTTCGTGCTGATATTTAGTGTGGGGTCCCTGTGGGATGAGTGTGTGAGCACTGCATGTTTGCAGAAAGCACCTGGCTACAACAGCTGGCAAGTCAGGGACTTGTGGGGCAAATAAGAGGAGTCAAGATCCAGGCAGAGGTGCCAGCTGGGTAAAGGGGCCACGCTAGTATGCCAGGGATCTTGCAAACGTGCATGTGCTTGTGAACTTGGAGAATGCTCTGTGTGTGCTGCACTAGTGACCTTCTGGGGCAACCTGTGTGATCAGCCGTGTTGGTGCCCCCTGTACATGCGCTTGTCCCCACATGCATGTCCCTGCAATACATACACAGCTTCACTACAGGGTGAACCTGCAAACCTAACAACCCCAACATGCATCATACTGCGTCAGAAGCTCCATACAACATCCTTTCAGCATTGGAGACAAAGGCAGAAACGCAACAATCCTTATTCCAATGGAGAGCAAGAAAAAAGAAATCTGACTTTTAATTTGTCACAAGGGCACTAAGTTGAAAGGCAAAAAACTAAAAATCGGATTTACTTTCTGTCCAAAGATTCATATGAAATGCCCAAGCATTCAACAGGTAGAAACTGATGTCTGCCTCTAGTTTCATAATTTCTTTGCTGATTGCTTGACATAAAAACATTTTTCAGATTAACAAAAGGTAACTTTTTCCATTCAGACTGGAATGAAATCTAGTTACCAGCAATCCATGTGTATAACACTCTTGCTCTTTTTTGTTTGGGTTTTCTTTTTTTGGCAACAGTGTAAAATTTAAAATTTTGCAATTTTAATTTCCAGTTTATGTTTATTGTGTATTATGTTAATGACTGGCCATGAAAAAGTGTATTTTTACCTGCTTATGATTTCCTGTGAGAGGGACAGAAAACAGGCATTTATATTTTTAGCATACATTAAATAAATCAAATCATACATACATGCAAAATAATGTTTCTAATTCAGGTAAAGATATGCGATGATCAACATCTGAACTTCCAGATACTTCAAAAACATCAAAAGCAAAACCATGTAAAATAGTGTCAACAATGTATTTTTAAAACACCACTACCTGTTTCACCCTGTGTAAGGGATGTGACAGCACATCTTATGCATGGTATATTGCCATAAACCAATAAAGGAAGGTAAACTTCATCTTAGAATTAAAAATTAAAATATGGAACTATAAAATAAATGTTTTTCCTCACAATCTTTAATGACACTATTTTCAGTTCCCTCAATGAGCCAATGCTTTAGAGAAGAAAAATGGGGGTTTCTTCATTTCTGCCTCAGGAAAAAAACCACTGAAGTTGTACCATTTATCATCCTGGAAGGTATCGTACATATTTGAGATAAATGTGAAAATATCATGCTTTGTTTGATAATACAGTATTTTTTAATTTGGTTTGCTCTAAAGATGATGACTTGGATAAGGTCAAGTAAACCACAGATAAACAAAGAATTGATTAAGACATATCATCCTAGAACACCCCAGGCTGGAAGGGATCTTGAAAGACTGACTGGTTCAACATTTTGTGGGAAAAGGAGCCTAGATTAAATTATCTAGCACTCAGTCCAATTGAATCTTGAAACACTTCAGTGATCTGTAAAAAATATACTTATTTAATGTAAAATATTTATTTCTTCTACTGAGATGAAACCTTTCTGAGTGTCACTTGGATCCATTGCTTTATATCACCCACATGTAGATTCTTGTGAAGAGAGAACCTCTGTCCTCTTTTTAGCTGCCCTTTAAGTACTGCTAAGCTAAGCTAAGAACTTCAGCTGCTGTTAAAAGCCCATCCCTTAGATTGGTGGTCCTCTTACTTTGTTTTTCTTGAAAAATTTCACTTAAAAATGATTGCGACTCCAGACAAAGAGACTCATTAGCCAAGTCTGCAGTCCTTATGGAGAGCTGAAGACAGCCAACACTTCAAGCTACATCTGGAAACCTCCTGTAATTCTGTTCAGGTGCATTCTCTTTACTATCTTGCTCGTATTAACTCTTACATTAGTCTGCTAAGGTCATTGACTTGGCAAGTTTAACATTCCAACTCAACTGGGCATTTAAATATAGGCTTTTATGTATTACTGCTTCAGAATGGATCTAAGCGCGCAGTTAAATGCTTGGTGTGACATGCCATAATCTTTGGAAACTCAAAGCATTGTGTCATTTTTGTATTACAAACTCTTCTAAACATTTCCAAAGTCATATAACACATACTCCCTTATTATTTCTAGTTGTTTAGCTGTCATAACTGACATAAAATAAAGTGATATATAGAGGTATAATGCTTTACAAAGTTTTAACTAAGTGTGAGACTGCAGAGCTATACTGGGAAAGGCTTCAAATATGCAGCTCAACTCACACCAAGAGGCTATCTCCTTTTGCAGTTCAGACATCTGCAAGACTGAGTCTAAAGAGATCTCCACATAGAGTCATAAATCCACAGAATTATTGCTCATCTCTTTTGAGTTTGGTTTAGTTTTGGGGTTTTTTTATACTAATATTTAATATAAAGAAATGCCTAAAAAAATTCACAGGAATGCTCCCAAACTAGCAACAAATGTAGATCATCTCCATTTACTTAATTAAATGAGTAATTAAATGTATTATTCTGCCTCTTGCTGAAAGGATTACTTGTCACATCAAATAGCAATCTTCATGAAAAACATAATCCAGATATTACTAAAAGAGCTCAGTGAATAATATATGGAAATTTTCAAATTCTTGCACTTTTTAACTAGCATAAAACCTATTGGTTTTTACAACATTTCAAATGCCTACTTCCTCCAGATGTATTATTGACTTATTACACTCTGGGATATGTAATTCCTCAGGATTCATTCTATACACCATCCTACCAAAATTAAGCTCTATTTTTATTGTGTGAAAACGCAGTTTTCTAGATGGTCCAAATACTGTGCTGGTCTTTCCCTCACCTATGGTCTCTGAGAAACTGAAGATCCCTGCCTGAAGCAGACATGCCACTGCTGAACCCCTGCCTTATCTTCTGAACCTCCTCCCTCCATTTACTGCCAAGATATCACATGAGGTGACACTTGACTTACTAAGTCTATAAGGCATGAATACAAAACGCCAAACGTTGTCATGTGCATAGAGTAAATTTTTTCCTCCATTATAGGAAATTATGGAAAGTAGAGTATAAATATCTTTCACATAGCAACAATAACATTTCCCTCATGAAAAAACTTTTTGCAAGATGGAACAACACTTCTGCTCCATAATTTTATAGTTGGAACATTTGGTTCAGACAGGACAGAACTGGGTTTGAATCTTTGCTCTTTGAATGCACATACTCTGAAAACAGTATTATCCCTAAGAACAGAACCTTAGAGTTCCCTTTTCAAACAAAATTCACACTGAAAACAGCTTCTTATCTACCTATATTAGATTAGGTCCAATGTAAAACAGCTAAATGTAATCAAAAAAGAAAAAAAATATAAGAACTATCTTCAGTATAAGTCAGACCAGGGATAAGAGGCATCTTCTATGATATAAATAAAATACATTGAAATAGTTTATACTCTTAACCACATCTAACTTCTCAGTTTCTTGGGTTGGAATCAGAAGAATTCATAGATCTCTGCCTCAGGCTCAAGAAAGAGGCAGTAATGTGCCCTTTCTCGTTCATGAGTATGAAGTCCAGTAATGCACTTCTCTATCATTTATGTCAGGAATTTGTCATCAGTTCTCTTCAGGAACCTTCTAGATATCCTATTTCCTGCTGCAGCAGATATTGGGATGGTTGAAATTTCCTGTGAGGACCAGGACCTGTATGCATGAGGTTGCTTCAGGCTGTCTGCTAAACTCCTCATCTATGGAGTAAGGCAAATATTTTCCTTTCCTAGATAGACACTTACTCAATTACAGACTAAATTTGAGCTAACAAGTGATTCTCAGCCAAAATCTGGAAGTGCCTAATGAATTTTTTAACACACAGAACACTGGAAGGGAGACAGACTAAATTGCTGACTAGGATTTAGGAATACAGCAGGTACCCAAGATCCAAATAAACAATGTTCAGGTGACTTGGAATCAACATGAATCTTGGGGATTGTTGTATTTACTCCTACTAGTAAATGTTATTGTTAAGAAGAAAAAAAAATTAAAAGGAAAATCTATTGTCACTGAACTTTCTGTAGTGTAACATTAATCTGAGTATTTAAATAAATTTTGAGTATTTACACCTAAAATCACAGAATCACAGCCCAGTGTGTCATCTGGTCCAATCTGTCTGCTTGAGCAGGGTCATCCTAGAGTACATGGGACAGAATGGTATCCATACAGTGCTTGAATAAAATATTTGCATGGATGGAATTAAAATTTAGGCTTTGTGTGACTGAGTCCTCCCATTGTAAATCTTAGTCATTGCAGGATCAGGGAATGGCATATGAAGATATATTGTAACCAAATTATTGTGAATCATTACAATGAATACCATATAAGAAACTAAATTATACATGATATGAGAAGTAGAAAACTGAAGCACATCCCTTGTTCTGTCACTGTTAAGTTCCTGAGCATGCTAAGGTAATACTGCTAAGGTATTAGGAGATAACGTGTCTATCATATTTGTTTGCTGGTATTCAAAATTAAAGATGTAAGGATATGGTGAACCTAGCAATCAAGAAATATCATTAATGGATATAGGATGAAAAAAATGCCAAAGTTAATATATATATAAAGTCTCAAAAGGAGAGAAGAGTTTAAAGACTGGTACAATGAGAGGTATGGAAACTTAGTTTTGGTAAGGAAAGCATCATTATCCAAATGTTCAGATATGTGTGTAATGTTATTTGTAGAACCTGTAATCTCTCTCTGCCTCACCAGCACATTGCATTTTCAAGATTATTCTGGAACATTATATTTTTATCATAATCTGGGATTTTCTTCAATTTTTAAAACAAATGTTGACTAATTTTCTGTAAAATACAAGTAATTATGTACTTTTCATTTGTTGAATGATAGGAGAACTGAAAGATGAAAGTACTCCTTATTGTGCAATTAATGATCCTGAAATAAATATAGAATGTGAACCATTAATAACTAAGAAACCAACTATGGTGTAATCCATTTTATTTTGTTCTTTATTGCTGTCATTAACTTAGCAGCAAATAGCATTAAATAAGGTATAATACTTGCCTATTAAAGAACAGTTGATGTAAGAAGCAATGTATTAATATAGTGGGAAAGTGCTTGACTTAACTTTTCACTTTTTTTTTTTTCTTACTAAACCAATTATTCCTGCACCATTTAAATATTTCCAAAAAAATTTTCCCACTGGCTGAAGCAAAACCCATTGCAGGGAACAAAATCAACCCAGTTTTTAAAAGCTGCTTTGATGTTCAAAACATACACAATATGCTACAGAATTCATGCCGATGTTTGCAGTTTCTAAGATTAAGAAAACTTTATTTCCATGTCTTCCAGTGGCATTATTCACAAAACTTGATGTCCTTCAGCTTCACTGGAGATGGAGGTCAGCAAGAATGTGATATAAAATAGTAGGTTATTAATCACCAACAAGTAAATCTATGAGCTTGTAGCCAACTCTGATACCTAATCCATTATTTTTCACAATGCAGTAAATTGAAAGGCTTTTGTCATCATGGACTTTTGAAGTGTACTTTCTGTAACTTAAAAATATACACTGTGTAATCACATGTTGTGGACTGAAAAATTAAAGTGAGTAGTAATATGTGATTCTGTACTTGAACATTGCAAGAAATTGCATAAAAATCTTTCAAATGCACACATCTGAAAGCCTGCAAAGAATTGAAATTCTTTATACAGATCCTCATAATGTAAGCATCACTTTTCTCTCTTACAGTTAGTTAGCTTTAGGCAAGGTACAAGAAACATAAGTACTGGAACTGTAGCATGTTAATTACAGCTTTGTGAGGTAACTTACTCTAAAGAGCGAGGGTTGCCACACATAACTGCTGATCAGTCTGAGGAACAAAAAAAGAGACTTGTAGCTTTTTCTCATTGAAGACATTTTTTCATCAGTTCTCATGGTAATAAAATGTACTTTTTGTTTCCAAATGCATTTGCAATATTTGGAAAATAAAGGAGACGGGGATGGAAGGAAAAAGGGTGTGAGTGACGTTGTTATGCATGTTACAGTTGTCTGTGGAAGCTAAAAAGTTGTCACTAACTAAAAGAATGGCCATGAATACTAACTATCACTCACATTAGCCAAGTGTCCAGTCCTGAAACAAAAGTAAAAAGCCTAACATATACAAATTAATCTACTTTATAAATAATTTTATTTCTTTGACTTTATGATAGAAAATGTATATGGGAACTTATTTATGTAAATCCTCTTTATGTTTTTACAGTTATCAAAAATAATTCTGAACATAATACATTCCCCTACTTTTTGAGTGCGCCTAACTTTGTGAGTGCCTATTCATGCAGCATCCTCTTTGCTCTGGAAGCTCTTTTGCTGTTTAATTACAATCCACTGCATTTGCTTATTTCTGAGAGTTCTGCACTTTTCTCCTGCCTAGAATGGCATTTCAATACATGTTTAGGTAGACCAGCATCCAAATCCCACCTAGGATCCTTAGGGAACCCCCAAAAACCTGCAACATCTTCAGCAGGAAGGGTAATAGGTATTACATAAACTTCCTCTAATATTTTGGACTTCAGAAATAGGTGTCAACTCCTATGCAAACCAAAGGAGAATGAATTTTTCTGGAACCTGAACACTCAGGCAGACAGTGTTTTCAGATTAGACTGTTTCTTAAAAAGCAAAAGAAAACCTTCCATACATTTGAATCAACCCCTACTGACCCATATTGATCTCAAAAAAAATCAGGGAAATACCTCAGAAGTTTTCATTTATCCCAAAGTTTTGCAAAATGGCATGTTTATAATGAAGATAAGATACTCCATAAGAAACTAATGCTACGCCAAGGTAATCACTTAAACTAATAAAAAAGATCACTACACATTAACAAATTACTATTTTTAATTAAACAAGATTTACATTCATGCTTGAAATGATCATATTCATAAATATTTTTTCCAAAGCCAAGTAAAAAAATCAAAATCCAGATTGATGTATGTGCTATTTTGAGCATCAAGGAAATTTTGAAGATATAGTCTAATTTAAAATCACAGTGGCCCTACAATTCAACTGAAGACTAAGTATTTGTACAGCCACTGAAATTTTTGACAATCAAAAAAATGAAGCACATTTAAACTAATTTCAACTCCATGTTCCCATCAAACAAGGAGTATGTTTCCATTTTGCAAATCTGTAATATTTTGCTACTTTGAGGTCAAACCTTTCTTGTTTCTTTTAATTTTTTTTTTTTAATCAATCACAATGAATAAAGGAGTGAGGATTAAAAGAAAATGAGATTCCAAGGTTGTTTTTTAACTCGATTTAGTCATCTGCTCTATGCAGTGCTTTTGTTTTTTTCAAATTTCCTAAAAATCCTCCCTCAAAATTCAGAAACCATCTGGAACAAAGGAAAAAAAGCAGCGGGGAAGGAAATGAGAACACTAATATTTGTGTGTCGTTCACTACTCCAAACTCTTTTATGATTTTTTTTTTTTTGAAAGTGGATCAAAGAACTTCCCAGATATTTTGTACAATAAATTCTTCTAACATCAAAGTCCAATAAGATGTCACTATTTTCCTTTAGTCACTGATGAACAATCTCGCTGGTTTCAAAGTTTGTTTTTGTTACTCATGAATGAATTGTAGTCAGATAAGAGTGACATGATACAGCATAAATTCCCTGAAATACTTGATTTTTAATTAATTTAAAAACTTTTATCTCCTACAGGCTAAATCCTGTTGGAGGCCTGCTCTGGACTAGAGCAGAATTCACGGAATGGAGGGCGGCCACGGAGGACCCCGGTTTCCAGCCTGCCTTTGAGAGACTTTTGTACAGGGTCCCCAAGGGTAGCTTGCCTGGACATGTCCCCTGCATGTCACTCCCACTTCCCTGTCAGTCTTGTTGTCCTACCAATCACCTGTCCAGGGATGGCTTTCCCAGGACCTCCCCTTTCCTGACCTTTATAAACCCACCATCTTGTGTAATAAACAGATCGGTTTATTTGCCTGAACTCTTCTTATGGGGCTCAGTTGCGGACAACTGCAGCTCAGAAGCTAAGAACCCATCCGGTCCGGATTACCCCTTGCCCATAACCGTGGCAAAATCCTTGTACTTGCTTTCTTTCATATTGCACTGAAACCCCTCCATTTATGAGATGAATGAGAGAATAAGACCACCAGCATGAACTAAAAAAAAAACTTGAATAATTCTCATAAATGAGAAATAATCTCAATGCTATTGATGTCTTAAGACTTCATGCATTTGTATGTATTTGTATATATTTTGCATACTTGTAAATTTTATGTAGCTTTACAGCTTCTCATATTTGAAGTAGCAACCCGCAGTTTCTACCTCTGTACTGCATTTCTGAATGTCTTGGCTAAGGAAAGATAGCAACTAGAACATTTTATTTAGGACTCATATACCAGGACTAGAATAACAATGTATATTGTAGTCAAAACAAGACAGAAGACCCGTGAAGTTTGGAAAACACCCAGTCAGGGGAATGTGACGTGAAGAAGATGATGGTGAAGAAGTAAGGGGTCCTGAGACCCCTGACTCAATTCTAGGAAGGTGTGCTGAGGGGCAGACCCGAGGGAGGTTCTGAGAGTGACACCACAAAGTTGGATGGTCCCTGGGTTGGATGTAACCTTTAGTTATGATAATTAAGTAGTGTTATAAAAATAGGAATCACCTCTATGCTGCACACATCAATATACTTTGGGAAGTTGAAAAGCCTTTCAGTAAAGATTCCTTTTTGACTTTACTTCAAATTCAATTGCCTCGAAAGTTTTTGTTCTTATTTTAGGCAACAGTATCTTCCCCATACATAAGCTTCTTAATGCAAGATATTTTTCTAAAGAACTGCATGAGCCAGGTTCTAAGCCAGAGATTTTTTTTGTCATTACTGCTGTTTAAAGAGCTACCAGGTGAAGTCAGAGTCCTTAATGTGTCTTAAGTTAATAAGCATGCAGCAGAGGTCTCAACATCAAGAAGTACAAGAGCATGTAAATACAGTAAACCTCATCCCTGAGCTTCCAGTTGAGAGCAACTATCTTTGTCAGTAACTGACAGCAATTGATTTACTGTGATTTCAACACTAATTATGCCCACAGGGAGTTACCATTCTAATTAATTACTATTTACCTTCTCATGTGAAGCCTAAATAACGTGGTCACAGTTTTCTGAATAGCACTGTCTCTTCATAACAACCTCATGCATCTGTGTGAAAGTATACAGAACAGACCAAATCCTAGTGTCCTTATTTATATCTTTATTTGAAGACTTGTTAGTGATGGACCTTGGAAAAATGAACAGAAGAGCCACAGTGTGATACAAGAGGTGATCATTTTTTGTTATACTCAGAAAAGGTAAATTAACTATAGGCTGTTGTTGCACAGTACCTATTATGATGATAAAATGAGGTTGCAACTGCCTGAACTGTGAATTTTGGATTGCTTTAATGATTTCTTAGTCTTTCAACTCTAACTTCAATTGTGTCTGAAGAGTAAAGTTTGAGTTCTGGGAGAGAAAATCTGCTGGAGGGAAGATGCTCAAGAGCAAGCGGACTAAGTTATACTGTAATTCTTTCAACAATTTACAGTAAAATGACCTCACTTTCAAAATGTTAACTTTTAGCTAGAAAACAGAGCATGAACTATTGAACATTGTGGATCCTTTGACCTTGTATCATAAAAATCTAGAAATTAAAAACAACATCCTTCAACTTCAATAGTGTACTATCAGAAACAACACAGAAAATGAAAAATTTCATATTCAAGGCTGCACCTCAAATATTGTGTTCAGTTCTGGGCCTCTCACTATACAAAAGACACTGAGGTGCTGGAGTGTGCCCAGGGAAGGGCAACGGAGCTGGTGAAGGATCTGAAGCACGAGTTTCAAGAAGAGTGGCTGAGGGACATGGGAGTGTTCAGCCTGGAGAAAAGGAGGCTTAGAGGGGGGACCATATTGCTCTCTACAACAACCTGAAAGGAGGCTGTACTGCAAGGGTGACCGGTGCCTTCTCCCAAGTGACAAGTGACAGGATAAGAGGCAGTGGCCTCAAGTCATGCCAGGGGAGGTTACAATTAGATATTAGGAAATCTTTATTCTCTGAAAAATTGGAAGAGGCTGCCCAGGGAAGTAGTTGAGTCCCCAGCCCTGAAGGTATTTAAAAGATATGTAGATGTGGCACATGGATGTGGTTTACTGGTGGACTTGATAGAGTTAACCATTGGACTTAATGAATGACCTTAAAGGACTTTTCCAACCTCAATTATTCTTTGATTCTAAATTTAGGAACTATTTTTCCAGTAAGGTTAGTCCTTAGCATTGTCTGATCTGTGTCAACTTTTGTGTAGAGTACATCAGCCTTAAGTGCCTGTAATTTTTGGCTGTAGTCAGCTAAGAAAACTGTGACATGATACAAGGAATATTACACAAAATATTGAAAGCCATGAACCTCATAAAAATTCCTATCAAGAGTTTAGGCAAAGGTGAGATTTGGTATGTACACAGATTGTAAAGATCTTTTTAAAAACTTCAGTGCTGTTAGAAAAGATAAAGCTTCACTGGTATCAGAAAAAGAACTTGTAAATTTCTCTCCTGAAACTACCTGCTCCTAAAGTTTGTTTTTATTTATTGCAAATTAACATTTTGAATATTTCTAGTAAATTTATTAATAAGGATGACTCAGAAGATCATTTGATGGCTGATTAAAATGCTCTGGAAAAAGCCTGTTTCCTGTCAATCTAAATTCTAACTAGACTCCTAACTACATTACCAAGCAGATAAAGCTACTTGTAACATGCAAAAATCAGTACTAGCTAGTGTAGACTCCATTTTTTATTTTTTTTTTAATCTAGACATAGAATCATAGAATGCTTAGGGTTGGAAGGAACCTTAAAGTTCATCCCCTGCCACATACAGGGATGCCATTCACAAGATTATGTTGCTCAGGCCCCCATCTGGCCTGGTCCTGAACATGTCTAGGGCTGGAGTATCCACAACTTCCTGAGCAACCTGTTCCAGGGCTTCATCACTCTCTGGGTAAAGAATTTCTTTCTAACATATTGTTTAAACTTGCCCTCTTTCAGTTTAAAAGCAGTGCCCCTTGTCCTGTCCACTGCAGTCACCATATTCCAAAGTTTGATTAAAGAAAAATAGTGAGCTGAATATGAATAGCACATGAACAGTCTATGATTAAATTTCATGGCTATTGCATACTGCTATTGTGCTATCCATACTTCCCTCTTCACATCATAACACAGACTCCCCAGTTCTTAAAAGAGGTGACAATTTACAGCTAATACAGTACGTTTTTTGAACAGAGAATTTTTAATATTTTTTAACAAAGGACTAGACATGGTGCAATTTAATGAGAAGTGTATCTTTCAGTAAACTATTAAGAACATTGTACCTCCATAACACATCCTTAAAGCCTCTAATAAATAGCGCAAAGTATCCTTCAAACTATCTTTCCAAATATCACACAGGAAGAAATTTATCAGTACTGAATGATGAGCCTGCACTGTTTCAAGTGCAGAAAGTATGTATCTTTGCCACCAGTGACAGCATTCAGTCCAGATCCTGCTTAACTATTTGGAAACTTACAGCCTGAAAAGTGAATTATTCTGGTCAATGACATTTTTCTACATGGCAGCTTTGACTGGCAAAGAAATTTCTGTCCATGGCACCAAACAAATTAACATCCTGCCAAAAAGAATACTTTTGTCAATAAAATGTGGGTTTGCAAAACCTCAGTCCAATAAACCTTCCAAGAACGACAGGCTACAGAATGATTTATCAAATTAATTCATCATGGACAACAGAAAAGAGGAAGAATAATTTTTTCTTCTAAATGTTGTCAGAATCATTTTGCAAAGCAATATAATCAATAAACACTTTCATTCTCTATAAGGAATCCATAAAATCCAAAGAAAAAGACTAACAAGATCCTTAATAGAGGTCTGCAACTTAAGCATTATTGTTTACTGTAGCTGGAAACAGGTATAATGACAGCATTCGCAGATGAAATCTGGCATACTATGTATTTACATGTCAACCTCTGGCTTTATTTTATTTCAGTTGTTTTGATTCTGTCCTGAGGAACTGAAAATGGATCTCTAATAGAACATCTCAAGAGGGTATGTCCAGTTCTGTAAAGCACTGAGTGACAACAGAACCTGTTTTAGGAGGGAATTCTACATGAGACTGGCAGACTTGACACAAGAACCTGTAAGACACTTTCTGAGGACACAAGGTACTGTGGAGGTCTTCAAAATGGCACTGTCTCTATTTTGCTACCCAATCTTATGCAATATCTGCTGTGTCTTCTGTATTTGAGTGTCTTTTTACATATGCTGGATGTGCGAAACTGGGTGGTTCTTGTCTCTGTGGCAAACAGAGAAAATCTTTCAACCACAGCAGATCAAAGTTATTTGTATAGCTACTTGTCATGCTGAAGTTTAGGAGACCCACTACTTGCTTTCTTTTTAGACACACTGCAATGCTGATGGAAAATCAAAGTACTTCTCACGTTTCTTGTTCCATAACCTCAGTGCAATGCAAGTTTTTTATTTTTCTAGCTCTTTGGCAAAGACTGCAAAGTAACTTACTCTTGGACAGNAGATTCTAGCCTTCTAAGAGCCTGAAGAATCACCCATCATAATTTCATTACTGACAAATAATTAGATCATTATAAATAATTTAATATTTAAATATATATTCACCGAATAAATGGAAATTACTAGGCATCTAAGAACTTACCAGAAAAAACAAGTTGATTGTTCCCTTACTTTTCTCAGCCATAACTGGTTCTTCACTTCTGGAGTAGATATAATGTATTTCCATTGCTAATGAACTACTTTTTCATTAGGAATAAGTTTAAGACTTAATAACTTTTATGCTAGGATTCCACTGGAGTTAGTGAAACTCTGAGCTATGGTTTATCACAGGCTATTTCCTAAATCTTTTCTGAATAATGTCAGGCTTACCTTTGGATTGAATATTTTTTTGAAAGTCTCTATGAAATACAAAGCATATAACTGTTATACTTCAGCAGTGACTCCTTCTAACAATAATGAACTGGTCTGCAAGCAGTTTGCTATTAAATGGCTTTGTGAACGCTTCGCATTTGCTCAGCATATTCTTTTGCAAAATCTAGGAGACTTACTCAGTTGACCAACATGTTTCTTAGTAGCAGCTTGATCATTTGATTCTTACTGGGAAGGTTAAAACTAGAACATTTCATCATTGCACTCAATTTCTATCATGGCAAGTCAAAAAAGCAAAGGCAAAAAAGAAAAGACCTAATCTGAAATTCACATTAACACAATCCTTAATCAGATTCAGCTTCTGTTAAAAATCCCACATAAAAGCACTTTGCTTTAGATATCACAGACAAGAAGAAATCTCAGTTCAGCACAATATTAAAATATGGTTTTAAACCTCTTGTGGTTCAAAAAAAAACCCAAAACAAACCAACAATCCCCAAATGCTAATGTTAGTAGCTAAACTTTCTAAAAATTTTAATTATTATGTGCTGGAGTAATAGTGTTTTATTAAAAGCAGACTTTGAACAGATTGATCAAAGTGGTGGAAGAGTGATTTCGAGAACTTCAAGTCTACAGATATCTGTGGCACTTAGGCTTCCTTTCTACTAATGAATTAAACATGGCTGTTTACTTTGTCACAGAAGACAATTTGTGTGGAATGACCCACATCCACTCTGAATCAACACAGTGACTTTCAGCAGTAGGGGTTCTTGACCCCGAATAACCACAGAACTATACACAGGAAGTTTTTGATACTGTGCTCAATGGCTAACAAGCAATCAAGGGACTATTCCGACATAATTGTCAACCCCAGGGATGGTCAACTCCAGAACACAGGCTGTTGCCCTGATACTCTGTTATTGATCAATAAATAAAAGCCTAGCTTTCATTTTCATAGACTTAAAGTTCTTAGCTGGGACTGGACATTTCCACAGGTCAAGACTGACAAGTGGAAAGCCATTAATAAACATACAGGGTTGATGAATGCTTTAGCACTTTTAACTTAGACCAGACAATATCTAAAAGTTAGGTCCTTGACTTTGGAAAGGTGATTCACAGGAACAGCAATAAGTGATTAAGACCCCACACAAATCGGGTTAGGTGTAAACCTCTGAACTGTACAATGATTTAATTTTTTAATAATGCTGGTAAGATGAGTTCTGCTGCTGCACCACCTGCAAAACATAATTTACCTTCAGTAAGTTCTGGAAAATGCTGAACACAAAAATACTGTTTGAATTTTCATTTTCTGTGCAGTTTCTTTACCTTCATCAGAATTTTGTATTAAGTATCTCCACTTACTTGCCGTAAGTATTATCCACTAACTCTCCATAACCAAAAACCAGATTCTGAAATTCTGAATCAAACTGATTAAGCCTTAAAATGTCACTAGTGGTGGGTGTAGCAGAGTGCAAAACCTTGATCTTGTTCAAGGAAGAAGCAATGTGACATTAACTTCCTGTGCTCAAGGCAGAAGCTTAGATTTTCAAATTCTCAGATTTAATTTTCAAGGAAAAGGAGCATTTTTAACATATAAACAATTAAAATATGTGACGATTCATTTTATTTTGGAGACAATGCATTTTCTAATTCTCATTTCAGAGAAATATGCAGTTTAAAATATATAGTTAACTTTGTATAAAATAACAGGAATATACCAAAAAGGAAATAGGTCATTATTGACCACTAAGATTAAAAAAACCATCTGTACACTACCCAAAAAATCAGTTATTCACAGGACATACACAGTAGGATGAAACAGAAATCCCGTAGTGAATAATAGATAAGGAAATAAGGATATCAAAGCATAAGATTAGCAATACAAATGAATTCTAATGTGCCTTCTTAGCTTTTTTCATTAATAAATGTCTACTGAACTGGGATATAATAAAAAGAGAAGTCATGTTTTGACAGATTTTGGTAGAGGACAGAATCTTGTTAGTTCACAGTGACATTTGGCTTAACAGTTATGACCACCCACAACAGTGCAAATCAGCACATAAATGCAAGAGAAAGTATCATTCACCACAATAATCCTTTGACTTTTCTAAAGTGTAAAGTACTTACGCCAAAAAATACATTAATGTAGGATGTACTTATTAAATACTCCACACAATGCTTTCAAATCAAACAAATCTTTGTAACATGACCTACCACTATCATATTCTGGTTTTAAAAATCTTTAGCAAAACATACGAAGTGTAAATTTTGGTAAGCATACATGTGATTTATATCCATGTGAATTCATGAAATGATTCATTACTGGACATAGCACATTAGAGAAATTTAATGCTAAATTTCTAAAATTTCTCCTTCCAAAATTACTTGTATTTTAAAATCATATATATTTTTACCTTATTACCTCCTGTTCTAAATAAACATACTTCTATTTTAACTCACATTGAAGTTTCCCAATTAGCAAATAACAAACATGATCACACTTGAACTGAAAGAAAATTATTTTTCATTGTAGCTCTCACAAGTGTGATACTTACAGGAAAATAGCAATTCTTCCACTCAGAGCAACATAAATGGCAAATTGATTCCATTTAATTTCATAACAGCATAACTGGCTCCAGTCTTTTTCTACCACACCTGAAAGGGCTGTGGACAATCTAATTTACTACAAAAAATGCAACACTTGTGTGTCCTTTTTTGAACATTTGCTGCTAAAATATTTTTCCATCTTAAGATACTCATCTAAAAAAGTTGGTGGAGAGCCCATTGACTCTGCTTTATGCTCTGGAAAGTGCTTTTTTATAGAGGGGGGAAAAAAATCCCTCTGTTAAAATGCTCCCCTTGTTGCTGATGTAGAGGCTGAATAGAATAATTAGACTCTGCTGCTTTTCCATGGAAAGAATTTTATGAGCTTTAAAGGATATTGTCCAGATCATCAAGATGTGCAAGTTCAACATCTGGCATGTGATCCTTCACAGAAAGCTCTACTGAAAAAACTGACCTGTCACCTTAGAATCAATTATCTTTTCCCAGTAACAAACTATTTGGGTTCTTGATTATGTTTTGTTTTGCAAGAATAATATACAAGATCTGTATCAGACTATTAATTTTAAAACTATTTAAGGCAAATATACAGATCCAAACAAAGTCTACATGATTATGAAAACACATTATCCTTGTTAAACTTCTAGAGAAAATCAGTTTAGAGTATTTAGATTTAAAATTGTTGTAATTTTATGTGTAAGCCAATAATAGTATTATAAGGAAAATATAGTTCCAGTTTATGAAAACCTGCTTTTATTTTTCTACAAGACTATTAAAAAGAACACTATATTTGATTGGAGCTAATTTATTTGTTTTCCAGTGAAGGTGATGACAAAATCTACATTAATTTTTTACTTCTAATATTTGGAGAGGCAAAGAGAAACGGAGTGGGGAAAATGAACAGTCTCTTAACCTTTTTGGATGGAGCTTCTGAAAAAGAGCTTCACAGAATAGAAGCTAAAAATACATGGGGGATCTGTTGTTGAAAGTTAGGACACTATCCTCATAAAGTAGAATGCCAGGTCTTCCTCCCCCCGTTATTTCTGATTGTTTTTCTTTAAAAAGAATAGTGATGCTTTTCATTGGGAAAAAAAAAAAAAAGACAAAGGTTTTTGCTGCCAATAGAGCAGTCTAAACTGCATCTTATTAAACTGAGGTATCTCCTTGCCACTTTACCAACAATACTTTGAAAGGGCAAGGGATCAGATACATCTCTTTCATATGATTTGGTACGTTATACCCACACAGAAAAAATATAAATCAGTCCCTAATCACCACATACACTTTCAAAATAACCATCTCAAATCCTTAGGGCAATCTGCATTTAAGATTCTTCTTTAAGGACCAGAGCAAAAACATTAGGTGCTGTAAAACTGGATTTTCAAGTAGGGGCTGAACATAGTATATTGTCTGACTCCACAAACAAAGTTAAGTGACTTTTTTGGCAAGTCATAGCTCGATCACTATTTCAATACAAAAATCCAAAAAGTATTTACTAATACCCACTCAAACTAATTATTAACAAATACTCTAGACTGTGATTATACTTTACTAAAGTTTCCAAAACATCCTTTTTGACAAGTACTGGCAACATGCCAGCGCAAGATACCTTATTACTAGAATAGTCTAGACTTCACTAGGGTTTACAAGATTTTTTCATGCTTGTCTTTCAAAATACAAAGAAAGAAAAATATCTAGGTTTTAGAGGAAAGATAATGGTGCTTGTAAACAAAAGAGTTATTCTGTTGAAGAGAATAATTACAAGCCCCTGATGAAATTTTTTTTTTAATTTTTTACATTTTGTAGAGAATTATACAATGAATATTCAAAATTTTCTTTTGTATCTTATGACAATTAAATTTGTAATCAAAATTATTAAATAAAAAAATCTATTCATGATTTGAAGAAATAAATACATCAACTTATAATATATGGACAGCATCAGAAAAAAGATCCAGCTATACCAATACCCTACCTGAAATGGTGGAATAGATCCTTATTGAATCTCATGACTCTGGAACCATTCTTCAGGGTGCTTTGCAGTTTCCAACCATTTGAGACTGGTAGTCTTCCTTAGCTAGAGGTGGAAACTTTGCATTTGCTAGCAAACTATTCTGTGGATCTGACCTACTATAAAATTTTTGCGGCTACTCCATTCTGATGCCATCAGTGTCACAGTTCACGTGTTGTGAGCAGAAACGCCTTCTAAGAAGTTCGTTTGATGCTCCTTTATTCTCGTATTGAAGACCAGAATGAAAAGTGGAATGCAGATTATATCCACTGCATCTCCTTTATCTTCAATAAATGAGAAGAATTACCTCTTTTTACAAATCCATCTTGACTTTCCCCTGACATTACTCATCTAATACTATGTTCATTATTGCATCTACTAATATGCCCAGTAAATCCTTTTTTCAGATGAAAAATATCTTCAAACTCTAAGCCGAATTGAAAAGGTTCTGATAGCCCCTAAATACACAGAAAACTTTCCGAGCTCAGTGTATGATAATTGACTTTCTATGTAACAGAAAATATATTAGCCTTGGTGGCAAGCTGAAAATCAAGTAAGTGAAGTAAGCGGAGACAACATATTCTTGTATGAACCTTTCATACAATTACATAAAACTTCATAGCACATAATTCAAGGACATTAATTCTTCTTGTATTTATTTGTTAAAAAAAAACACAACTAAGTAAAAAACCAAAACCAACAAAAATAAGCAAATGAAAACCCAAGAGTCTATGGAAGCAATAAAATATCAAAAAGTAGCAGCACAGCGCTAGTATATGCTACTCACTGTAGTAGCACAACACTAAGCCTTTCTGTGAAAATATCCAGGATTCTCTTTACACTTTGATGTGAAGTGTTTGTTTCGTGAAAATATTCTGCATTACACTGATAACTCCCTATACTGTTTGAAGCAAATTCCATGAGTTGCCCTTAATGAATTCCTCCCAGCACACTATAACCTGTGCTCCCATACTAAAAGAACAGACTAACTTCTTCTCAAAACAAAAGGTTACAACTGTAAATTAATCTATAAATAAAATGGTATTTTTCACTCAGAGATCTCAGGACATTTGACATTTCAATGTTTTCTCTATCTTTTATATTAATAGACTCTCAGTTGTAGATTTCTCAGAAAAAAATCACAATAATTGAGTCAGTACAATGACATGGAAAATTGTTTCTCACATTACTTTCTGCAGTTACGAACTACATATTAGTATTCGTTCATGCTTTCATTTACTGGAAATAGCAGTCAACTTTCCAAAACAAGAGTATCCTGTACATCACTGAAAACTATTACAGTAGATTTTCAGCAGAAGACAAGTGTGTTAAGGACTGAAAACAGAAATCAGTTTTTGGTTCTGACAGTGATTTCATCGTAGCCCCTCAAGTTCCTCTTGATTAATAAGAAAACAAAGTTTTCTTTTTTTTTTATTCAACACCTAAAATCCTCATATTTTTTCATATTTTTATATTATGTACAATTATAATCTGCCACCTTCACAACACCTTCATTTCTCTGCAATGTCTTCTGGAAAGCTACACTACTTCCTCTCTCATGTTAAAAGCCACTCGGTCACACTATCACTGGTTCCCAAAATCCTGTCTCTCAGTCTAAATTCATTCCCACACCAACTGAAAAATACTGTAGCAACTGTAACTTGTCAGACCTCACTGAGCACAATTCCATTAGTATGCAACATCAATTCTGTTTATATCTCCTGTTATACATAGGAACACTCATAGCATGATATTTTCTTATGCCTATTAACCCATAAAAAGATAGGACAAACTTCAATGGATTTAGAGCTAACAAGTTAAGTACCAATTACCACTATCCACTCATCTTTAAGCACTGCTTTCTTTGACTGTGTAAACTTGATTATCACCTCAGGGAAAAACATTTTTAAAAATATAACAAAGAATTTGCAAATGGCCTCATTAGACCTCTGGAAAATAATTGACGTGATCCCTATGAAATGACATTTTAAGCTAAAATGTACTTGTTTAATCCTTATGGGTTGAACAGAACAGAAAATAGAAATCCACTGAAACACTCATGGGTCTGTCTTCAAGGGTAAAGAGTTTGGATCTGTGTGTATGATAGTAAGAAAACTTTTTTTTGTCGACCGTCAACACTGTGCAGTCAAAGCCAACAGAATACATACACACAGGATATATGTGTACCCAGGTCCAAGAAAAACCTTCTTGGACACCCTGTACGTATATATCCTGTGTAAAATCAGATTATCCTTCCCTCCTGATTGGCTCCAAAAATTATTAGTTATTCACTGAACTTTCTGTTAACTGAGAAAAGAAATTAATCTCCACAAACAGCCAAACCACAGTCACTTTTAGTACGTGCAAAATTTCAGAAGAAAAAAAAAAAAAAAGATTCCAAATGCCAGAGAAACTTTTTTAGTTGTTAACTAGTGTTCATTAACCTTTGTAAAGATAAATGGTCTATAGCTTCAAATACCTAAAAATTTCTCTCCAGTCATGTAAAGCAAAAAAAATGTACATACACAATTTAAGGTATGATCCTTATAAAAGCCTTATCCTTTGAGTTAATAGGACTCTGGAGGTACAAACAATTACAGTACTATAAATAAATTAAAAAATTAAAGTAAATTTAAAACTCCTCACATACACACATAAAAAAATAACAGATATATGACCAGAGATACCAATTAGCTTATGATCCAAATTGTTTCTAAATTATCCCACATCTGACAAATAAATACAGAATATCAAAAACTCCAGAAGGAAATGACCATGAGAATGTTTAAAAGGCAAATATTACTTTGTTATACAATATTGTCCTTGGAAATTTAAGCTGCCAGAAGATAAAGGGATCTAGCAAGACTGTAATGAAAATACATGATCATATTTTCTCAAAGGAATTAGAATAGCTTGTAAATTAATAAATAGAAGACATTACAATTTCCCTACAAAAGAAAGGCTTCTTAATTTAGTATGATGTATGCATAAATGCCTTTCATTCACACTGTTAAAAGGAAAATGAGCAATAGTTAAGGGAAAAGGCCACACTTTCAATTCAATAAAACAAAGTATAAATTAATGAGAATTAGATTAATAAATCAGATGCAGATAGAATATACTGTTTGGAGAAAACCTTGTCATAGGGATCTAAAAAGGAGCAGGTTTGGCATTACCATGCAAGATCAAGAGGCATAATTGTACATAGAAGCAGACACTTTCAGTGAACAAATATATCAGAATTCAGTGTACAGAATTTGCAGAAGAAAATTATCAATAAAACATTAAGAAAGATCTATGAGAAATACAGATTAAACACAGGATACTTCCCCAGTCCAGCCCTCCTTGACATAACAATTTGATTTGTGGTATGGTCAGGACAAGGGGTTTAGTCCTGCTCTGTCTGCCACAACCTATCACATGGTTTTCTGACAGGTGCCCTTGGCCACCATCCATGACATGGACTGAATAGCTTCTTATCCCTTCTGTCATTCCTTTGATCTGCTTTTTCACCACTTTGGGTCTTCCTTTCTCCATCCCAGTCTCCTCTCTCTTATAGAACCCATCCCTAGCTTTTCCCCTTTGGTGCCTCTGCAGTGATCTGAGGTTGTTTCGCCTATCAACTTGAGCCCACATACATACAGTATGAGCTGGGCTTCTATCTAAAAGATGTTCAACTGCCAGTGTGGCCTCTCAGCAGGGTAACCCTTCCTTGCGCTCCATATCTGTCCTTATTTTGAAATTCTTGACTTCCAACTTGATTTCTCACAAGATCCTTAGACTATATGCTCTTCCAGTGCCCCCCCCCTCGAAAAGCATAAACCCAGCAGTGCTTCTTTATCTCTCACCTAGCGCCTTTGCTGAAAATTCCAGCAATATGGACACCAACATTTCCTTTATACATCAGAGGTGCCAGAATTTGTTCTTACATATTTTCAGCATAAGGAGTCCTGGAGATTCTCTGCCTTCCTCTCCATCTGCCATCAGACAGGGAGGGCCTTCTCTTTCCTCACACATACTATAAAATAAAAGAGTGAGGGCCCAATTTTTCTGCTAGTTCCTCACCACACTCAGCTAATCATGTAAGGAAGGAAAAGCTGCAAAATAAGATATGGCAACAAATAACACAGGCAGGTTCAGGAGAAAGCCCAGTACAATTATATATTATTAAGAATGCAGAAGAAGTATGGAGAAAATTCCACTTCTCTATATGGCACTATGGTGATTTGTGTCATAAAATCATACATAATTTAGATCAGTAAAACTATTTGACAATTATGTAAAATGTTTTACAGTAAGGCACTTAGAGGCTTGCTTAGCTTACTGAAACTATTATTGAGAATTATATAGTTACATTTATGTTGAGAAAATGCTGGCTATTAAAGGGGTCTTTAACAGAACAGTTGTTCACATGCAGTGTGATTACCTACTGAATCAAACTATCAAAGAAAAGAAGGGGATCATCTTTTCCTCCTGACAGCTTCAAACCAAAATTGGACACCTCTCTGTAAAACAGTTTCAACTAAATTTTATTTATTAAACTCAATACAGATGAAGAAACATAATGAATGACTAGATGATCTACTGATATATGTTAGCAAGAGATTTCATCATAGTTCAGATAGGGCTTCACCTGTCAAAAACTACTTGACTAAGGACAACACATGTATGTTTATTTACTGATGAAATGAAATGAAAATACAAGAACTCTTTTATATCCTAATGCAGAAAGCAAAGATACTTAACATTAATCTGTTCAAACGCTTGTTCTTTCCATAAGTTCCCAGCAAATGTCTGGAGAAATGTGAAGTAAGAGTCAGACAAGAAAGACTTTAAAAAAAAATGTGTAAAATAGAAAGAATTGCTGGTATTTCAGATAATTTCTAAATATATATTAACTTATAAATTAATTCCCACTTCTGAGATTTTGCTGGTCAGCTACAAGAGTGAGGAAATATATCCCTTCTTCCTTTGCTTCATAATTGTCCTCTGAATTATTACTTATCACCTTAAATATTATTTATATTGGATAAAGCACATCTTTATTATTTTTAAGCTGAGATAGATGTTAAACTTCAAAACTGTGTTTTCATCAGGTGGATGTCACTTTGAGTGAAAGAAGAAATATTTTAAATATTACCCATATCACCCAACACTGTAACTTCAAGGCAACTTAGAATTTATTCCCAGATTAAGTCCTGCTGAATTTCAGAGCTCAATTCAGAAATTCTATAGTAACATATAGATCTAATTTGTGAATCTCTTACATTTTATACTAGAATTGTTGCTGCGGATTGTCTTGAGAGAAGTTTGTATGTTAATTAAATATTACTGTATTTTCAGTCTGCACTGTACAGAACTCATGCAACAAGTTTGCAAACAAATTCTTATGAGTAGAATACAGGTCTGATGCGTTTACTTGACTATAAATATCCAAAAAGGATTATATTATACTATGGACAAACTATGTAAACCTTTCAATTAAATACATTTCAGAATTAGTTTTACAAAGCACTTGAAGTGACAAGACTGCCCTACTGCTTCCCTTTCCTGAATGGAAAGTAGCCCATTTACAGTAAAACAAATGGGCTTAGTAAGTACATCCTGGGATGAATGTAAGTATCTACTCTAGTAAGAAAGACTACAAAACCAGAAGTTATGACAGACCTGTAATCATTGCTGCCTTTTAATTACAAGCATTGGAAGTAGTTTAAAAGCACACTGACTTAGGCTATGGTTTCACAAGTCATTGGCTTCAGACAGACACACAACTGTTTGTGCAGCTGCTTCACAAAGCAGATCAGGGAAAGTATCCAATTTAAATATAATACAGAAGGAAAAATTATCCAGCATTAGTTTCCTTCTGTAGTTCATAAAGAAGTCACAAAAATGGTTGGGCTACTACAACAGCAGTGGACACAGCACATACTGTCATAGAGTCAGGAGTATGAAGAAAAAAATGAACGGCAATACCATAAAGTGCATATCGATGCTAAAAATAAAGATAAAATTTAAAAGAGCTTTTGGAATAACCATGATCAAAACTGGTACTTAACTGAGAAATTGCCAAACAAAGCTATCCTATCCTGTTTGAACAGAATATTATTTTTCAGCATAAAGGGTTCTGATACAAATCAATTAAAATAAAGTGGAGTAAGTCAAATGAGACAAAACTAGCTTGTTAAAAGATATCTCCATTACTCAGCTGGCTCACAAGCCTTGGAATGTATTTTATCCTTCCAGTATCACAGACACTTACAAGGTAAGGAAGTATGTAGGCATGGAAGCTGAAAATAAAAGCCATGCTCACAAAAGGACAAAGTACCAAGTTTAATTCAGGAACTTATGTTAAATAAGAAAGTCAGGATTATAGGGCATCCCACAAACCCAACAGAGAGAAGCAGATTCTTAACTCAATCAGCTGAACTTCTATTTGCAAAAGGAATTAGAACATAGACATTAGCAACCAAAATAATTGAAGATAAATAATAATACCCAAATTCACAGTAGCAACTCAATTCCTGTGAGGTAGGCGATGAAGAAGTAGGCTAATATTCCTCTGCAAGTTGATTACAAAGGAGCCCAGAAAAGTGAGGCTCCTAACTTAGGTGTCCAAATTGTGTGTAAGGGAGCTGGGGTTTGATACCTTTGTGGATTTAGTCCAGCTACTCAAATGCATTCCACTTCAGTAGAGACAACAAGGAGTCTTGTGGCTCTAGGCTCTTTCTCTTGTTAATGGAGAGGTACCTCCAGGAATCATGACAGGTGCACTGCATTGTCCTTTCTCTCCACAGTCTACACTGGGAGGTGAAGTGCCTAATTTAGGACAGAACTATTTTCAGCAAATTTTCTAAAATTTATAATCATTACGTGTGAGTGAAGAACAGCAAGAAATAGACAGTAAGAAATAGGTAGGTTTCAATGGTGAATTCAGATGATATGTCTTGGAATAACATGCTCTACAGGTGAATTAATTATCTCAGTGGTTCTACCACTCAGCTGTCTTGAGTGACTCGTGCCACATCGCCATCCTACCAAACTAATTTCAGTGAGGTGTACTTTTCACTGGCCATCTGTCAGATGAAACACATAAATCCTGGACATCAAAATCTTCACACATTCAATGTATGAACAGGAGGGTGGGAAAATACCTATCCTTTCTATTAGAGTTTAGGAAAAAAGGACACAACCTGAACACAACAGTGTATGTTGCAAACCCTCCAGCTTTTATTATATCAAAAGAGACAATATACATTAAATATTGATGGATTACTGTGCTTGTAGGTTCTGAGGTCCAGTAGGGAACTGTTTAGCTATAAAATGTTTCTCAAACTACTTTACTTCAGACTGATACTCCAGACATTCAGCGCAAATAATTTTAACTTATGAAGCAAATGTAACCACAATGGTTTTCTTTATTCTTCTTAAATGATAAGTATTAGAGTAACTATATTTATAAACCATTATATGCAATCCTTCATGGTTATTCTTAAGCGAGCTGTAAGTGAAAAATTTATAGAGAACAGAGAACATTGGTTTTCACTTTCATGTATTTATAAGTGTGAAGGAAAGGGTCAAAGGCAGCAGTAGAATTTCTCACAATACTTTCCTTGGGAATAACAGCTGCTAAGTTTGGAAAGCAAACTAATTGCTTAACTTTCACATTATCAACAAAGCTGTCTTTTGAAAGCACAGTTAAAATCTCTGTCACCTGTTATGTTTGATCAAGTTAGTTTTGACTGAAATACTTGCACTGTCCAAAAAGAGAGCTCTTTATTTTCTTTAAAGAGATACCTGAGAAAATTATGTTTCTTTTGAATTCTAATCCTTTTTGGGAGAGGATGAAAGAAACAGCAACAATAAGTACTGCTATCAGAACAATATAAATGATGAAACAAATGGTGTCTAGTTAAAAAAAATACATTGAAACAATGAACTATTTTGATTTTCTGATACCTTAACACTAAATATTAAAAGAACCACAGACACAATTAGGTTGGAAAAGACCTCTGAAATCATCAAGTCCAACCTTTGACTGAACACAATCTTATCAACTAGACCACATGTCCAGTTGTTTCTTGAACACCTCCAGGGGCAGTGACTCTACCATTTCCCTGGGCAGTCCATTCCAGTGTTTAACAATCCTTTCTGTGAAGAAACTCCGCTCCTGGTCCAGCTTCAGGCCATGTAGTCTTGTCCTGTCACTTGCTGTGTGGGAGAAGAGGCCAGTCTTGATAGAACCTCCTTTTAGGTAGTTGTAGAGAGGGTTAAGGTCACCCCTGAGCCTCCTGTTCTCCAGGCTAAATAGCCCCGGCTACCTCAGCAACAACCCCAGCTTCCTCAGAAAAGAGGGAACATGTGGGTCTATCTCTACACATGGCAGGTCAAACAGAATGAACCTTTCAACTCTTGATCCACATCAAAACATTGTCCAACATTCAGGATTTCAATCTCACTCTGAGGTATTTTAATGAGCAACAATATCTGAAATAGGAAAAGGAAAAATTCAAAAAAATATATGCCCATCTGCACAGTTCTACCTCAGACATCACATCTCTCTGCAGGAATCAAGATATTTTCTTTCCCTATTATGGGACTGCTGATATCTTAACACAGCAAAACAACTGTATAACTTCAGCAAAGACCCTAAAAGGATTCCACTGTATTATATATCTCACTTGTTCCACCTTGGGAAGCCAGACCTCTGCATGCATCCCAGTAAACTACATATGCCTTCTGAGTAAAGAGTAGCTTATTCTCCCAGTCTCATTGTATTTGGCTAATTCCTAGATAGCAGTGTTAAAAATGCTATTGGCCAACAGTTCCCCTGCCATCAACACTAATGTCAATAAAATCTGCTTAAAAGCAACTTGAATGGGATTCAGCTACTTAACCATAAATATACAATGCAACAGAAAGAACTCCAGAGCGTCTGTGATAGTCAGGAAGACATGGCACAGGAGTCAGAGGAGACCTGTACATCTCCAGAAGAGCCCCTGAGGCCAGGTAAGAGACTTTGTTCACTGAATGTAGTATTAGATGTTTGTGCCTAGGAAAACGAATTTTAAAAAAGGTGCTTAATTTGTGCAATACACAGGAACAGAACAGCTTTGCTTTTAATATTACTGATTTTAATCTCAGAGTCAAATGAAAGCGCTAACTAAAAATAACTAAGCCAAAAATAGAGAAAGAAAAGAAAGTTATGAACATAAGAGGGAACATCAGATAAATCAGACAGCAAATGTACATGCATGAGCAAGAGAATGATGTAGTCAATTTCAAGATGTACAACTGATATAAAAAAGCAAAAGTACATTAAAAAAGAACAAGGACCCTTCATGCTCTGAGAGCTGGCTATGAATTATCTTTTCATGACTGGATATGTTTTTTGTTTCTCCACATTTATTCTGCTGAGGATCTCACTGCATCTCTCAAAGGCATTATCAAGGATTCTGTTTATCCTGAGAGTGACTACCACCTGTGTTTCCTTGGAAAAATAATGGGGTTTATTTTTACAGTAGATTTATTTTGTGAAATTGGTGTAAAGATGATGCAGACAGACCACAATCTATTTCAAAGACAAAAAAGGAAAAACTGACCCATAGGCACAAAGGAAAATTATTAAAACAAAAGGTCTATACACATACTGCAACATTCGCCTGAAGTTAGGTATGCTAGAACTACCTAGCACAGTATTTGGGAATAAAGTTTAATCTTCTTCCCTGAAGAACACATTTCTCCCTCCAGCTTAGCAACAAGCCTTTCAATCACTTTTTAGTTCATTGTTCAAGCTCCTTTGTACTTAGCCAAGACAGTTGTCTGTGTCTTCCTCAGGCAAGGAAGAATATAATATCTGTGGTTTATACAGATCAGGATCTCCATGTTGTTAAAATATCTGTTTTCTTTATAAAAACCAACAGAAGTGAATTAATTTTTTGTACTCATTACTCAGAGGAAAGTAAGATGATTAAAGTATACGTACAAAAATATTAATTTAAAAAAAAAAAAACAACTCAAACATTTTTCTACATCTCAAATTATCTTCTTTAAATCTGGAAAGAGCCACATGAGGCTTCTCCTCGGGACTAACAAGCAGAGTGGGAGCAAATACCTTTCACTTGCCCTGTGAGAGGTCAGCCAGCTACCCTCTGGACTGGGATGAAAGACTCTCAGGGCAGGAAAGAGAGCAGGCAGAAGAAATCTAGCTCTAGCCTAATCATCAAAAACTCGGATAAGGGCAGAAAGAACTATGGGTTTAGTCCCTGCTATGAAGACACAGAACAAGGTTGTCATGTCATTGTTTAAAGCATTCTGGGTTTGACTGTTGTTTTGAATTCACTGGCTATTTAAAATAAAATCCATAAATATAAGAGACAATGGAGACAAAGTCCCCCTGCTGTCAATTTCTAAGTATGCATCTTTTCCCTCCCAGAACAGAAAGGAAGGGAAACAAACACAATGTATGTGTTTCCAGAAAAGTAGCGTAATTAAAGCCTCAGGAAAGATTTCTACCATTGTGATCTCACAAGGTAAATACTTGCAAGCAGCTGCTATGTCTAATTTTTAAAAAACTTGTCAAAGCTACAGGATGAAACAGCAAATCACAAGTAAAAATGCTAGTCATTTGTGTGCATTTCACAAAGATTCCTCTGAGGCATAACTTTATTAGGTTAGTAACAACAACAAGATCAGAACAGGCCTTGATGTTCGTCAAGAAACTAGATACCAGTGTTGAAATAGATCTGGGAGCAGACAATATAAAACATTCTTTCAAAAACTCCTGAAGTAGTGTTGAGGTTAAGATGAATATATGACAAAAAATCCAAGAAAGTAAAGTGCAGGTGCAGAAAAGGTACCGTTTATTATTTTCCCACCACCATATATATATCATTCTAAAAATACATGCACTAGTATTATTGGTGCTCACTACACACAATCAATCACTTATTGGCCATAGTAGCAACCTTCTGTCTCTGCACTCATTTATACATCATTATCCTTATCTTGTAGTTTTCTAAGTTCTCACAGTGCCTGGAATTCTGTTTACTTTTCTCTAGCTCAGGGTGCTGGTTTCTATGGATACACTCTTACTTCTGGAAGGTCAGTCTCCTCATGTTCTGCCAAGAGGCCTGCAGACTCACTACAGTCCCCAACAAAGTAGAACTTACTTGACACAACATTGAGTAAAAGAGTTTTCTCTTTGGACTGATTTTTTTTTACAACCAAAGCATGCTATTAACAGTACTGTTCTTACAACTCTGATGACCTAACCATACAGATAATAGTAGGATTTTTAGATAGAGATAATAATTTTTATGAGCTCAAAAAACATATTTGAAAGTTTATCCACTCCATACAGATCATAAGAGAAATTATGGCTAACTACAAACTTCTGCCGAGCTGATTTTATATAATAAAATCCAGCAAAAATTAGAATTTTAATGATAATTTATATTATATAGAAGCCTTATTTTTTTCATCCTAGCATTTGGTTACTTCCTTCAGCTAGACACATTCTCAATCCTATACAATTATCATAGTAACACATGAATCAAATAAGATAGTTGAAAGCAAACACAAACAACAGCTCAAAATAATATTCACTAAAGAATCACATATTAAAAATAAGCTGGTTTCACTTAGTATGTATGTAAGGCATGTTAAGTCTTAGCCTGCTAAATAATGGAGGCAAAATATTGTTTTAGGTGAGGTAAAGACTCGTTTAGCGAGTAACAGTCAATCATGGAAGCTTGATTTCAGTGTTATTCTTTCCCTGTATAGTGGTACGGATTTCATTTGATAACCTGTAGAGGACTCAGGGCAGGAATGGACAAGGATTGCTTTGGATGGTGAAATAGCAGTGTTGTAAGATGTCAAGACGCCAAAGTATTTCCACTATGTAAGAAACTAAGTAGTCACGCACAACCTTTCTCCATCTTTGATCAAGTAAAAAAATGTTTGACAAAATCTTTAAAGTTCTGTTTCATTGTAAAAACGTGATAGTTTGAATTCCCATTAGTGGATCTCAGGCTTTACTACTCTCTTAGAAGCTGGAGGCAAATTCAGTTAGACAGTATGAATCTTGGTAAAGAGTGCAAAGAGAAATGGAAGAAATTCAGCCATTATCTGTTTTTTAAAAAATACTCAGCGAATAAAAGCTGACTGCACAGAACAATAATGTCAGTGATGTACAGGTCTGTGATGACAAAAGAAGTGAAAGTGACTTCAGCACTTAAATATGTAACATAACTTGATACCCCTAAGCTAAGCAGTCCAGAAAGAATTCATTAATTATACAAAAAATGCATGGATCCTAAGGTCCTTAAGAATTTATGAAGCATGCAAAGGGAATCCAAATCAACCATAAACACTTGATGTGATATTTATATTTGAAAAGAATTTCATGATACACATACCACACTAAATCCTACTTAGTAGCAAAGATGCTTGGAAAGATTGAATACCTCAGTGGTCTTCTCTTAACTCTCTGCACGAGAGAGGAATGTGCGCAGAGTAGATTCTATTCAGTTTTCTGATTAAATTGATATTATACATCTTCCAGAGAGCCATTCCAGTGCCAGACTGCCCTGTGATGAATGACTTCCTATGCTCACGCTCACCATTTTTATGACTAGAGTACTATTGTAGAATCTGACTGCTGTAACATACCTTGGGCCTGCAAAATAATTCTTTACAACAGAGGGCAGTGGCTGGCATTTGATTACAGCACCTCTTCAAAAGCTGATGCTAAACCTGAACTGAAGAATTTAGGATGGGGTTGATATTCTATCATCCTCATACATAGCCTGGTTCAGCAGCTAATCACCTTGAATATTAAAATTTATAGCTTATTTCTCACCTGAGTCAATCTGGCTGAGCTCCGACAGTGGCACTTCTTATGGCTTCAGTTATTAAGGATCTCTTTAGTACCGAGAATATTGTAGCTACTGATAAACTATGAAAATAAAATCCCAGAAAAAAACACAGATTGAAGCAACTCTGAGGAGTCATCACATCTCTCCTTCTTCCCTAAGAAAGGATAAATGGCAGCTATGACACTCCTGACAGACGTTGAGGAATTTTTCTGTTTAGAAGTTAAAGAGCTTTGATGACAAGGGATACCAAAGCCTATGTCAATCATCTACTGAATATGTTATTCAAAATGCAGGAGAACACAAATTTTACTAACAACATATAATGGCTTCTAAACCACCATTTGCCCCAACACCACACCCAAGGGCAACATGTACATTTGATGTCATGCCCTAAAAACAATACTCTTATGGGTTACAATCATTATTTTAGACATTGCCAAGAAAAGAGAAAACCACTTTACAGTGCATATGGGGAGCAAATGATACAGCTCAAGGCTATGCTTTTGAGAACGCATCCAGAATCAGTCTTGAGGAGAAAAGACAATGCAGAAAGAACCGTGCCTCACCAACATCCCCTATGGAGACTTTCTGCTGCGCTTTTTGCAACCAGACTTGCCTATCTCGCATCGGCCTCTTTAGCCATCAGCGTGCTTGCAGCAAGCATGAGTAGAGCCCTTCCCAAATCTTCGTTCACAAAGCCTAGCCATGATGATGCCCATGTATGTGGTTAGTCTACTGTGGAAGCACTGGTCTAGATACTGCTTATGCCTGGATGTTGCAAATACACAAAAACCAAGCTAAGCACCTCCTCATGGCCAGAGATCACCCTTCTTAGAAGATGCACTTAGCAACATGGATTTACTTATTAGCTCACCAGATTCATATGCTGAATATTTCCAAATACTGAGTATTTACTCTGTCAACGTAGATACCAGGGGACAGCAAAGGAATTGCACTCAATGCATTTCCTTATTAAATAGATACTGACAACTTCTGAAGTTTCAAGAAATGGAAATAGAAATGTAGAGCAAACCAGCACATTTTCCCCTAAAATTTTGAGCTTGTACTCAAAAAGAGAAATCACTGCTACCTTTTCCTATATTTTTGTGGGAACAGAAGCAAGTTAAAAGATTTTTTTGGAGAACCTTCTTAAACTTTGAATTAAACTTAACATGCTCTGCTTAGAATGTTTTTCTTCCTGCATTTTGCTAGACTATCAAATAGAGTTTCCTTGGTCTTAAGAATTTTCATTTTTAACTTTTCAGGAAAATGCTGTAATGCTGGTCTCACACTGATGAGGTTTTACATTTACAGGGCTGGTGAGTCAAACAACTGTCGCTGTTCTGAATTCTCAGCAGAGAGAAGATGACATGGTTGGCCTTCTTTCAGTGTCACAGACGATACATTCATGTAAATGGGGCACTAGTCCTTACAGCTTCTAGCCATACTGTGTTTCACTGAAATTTAAAGCCAGATGATGCAGAGAAGAGAGGAACTATAGTCTCCTGAACACAATCTGAACTTTTTTCTTTATGTTACATAGGAAGAGTAATGCCCTCATCTGAGGAGCAGATAAGAAACTTCCTGGATTCTCTACAAAAACCACCTGAGTAGTTGGATACGCCAAATTCTTAATACGGTCTTTGATTTCCCCCTTTCTTTCTGATACTTACAGTCGTTTTAGGTTGTAATCTTCTCAAGAAAGGAGTGTTGGTATAGTTGTACACTGCAAGTGAGGGAACTGAGAGTGTAAAGTTCTAGAGAAAAGAAGAAATTAAAAAGACACATCTATTTCTCCCTTTCTGTTTCCTTCTTTCTGCTTATTGACCTAATTCTACACCTCACTCATTCCTTCTCTATGGTTTGGCTTTTTAGGATTTATAAATTTCTGATTTGTTTATTTGTTTTTTTAATGCATTCCTCTGATAGTACACAGACATAAGCTGATGCTTAGATATTTTTTTAAGATCTTTAACTGATAAGGATATTTTTAATGATTTCTGTCACCTGTATAAATGCTCTTGATTGGTTTTATAAGAGCTCTTGAATTTTAAGAAGAGGTGCAAAAAGCTTGCACCTCTCCTCATCTTCCCAAATCTGTTTGGCAGTATGCTACTGTTCCAGTTGCATTAGGTACCACAGCAACTCCAGGAAGAGAAGCTCAGTATCAAAGAACTGTTTCAGCTAGGGAAGCAAATCTGTAGTTAGAAGCAAGAACAAACCTATGATCATGATTTTTTTTTCACCCTATCTTGTCTGTTCTGCATCTAATTCAAAAACTGTGATGTTCCTGAAAAGAAGCAATTTGAATCGAAATTTTTTTTATAATTTTTTTTTCCCTCAGGATCCAGTGACTGTTCTGTAACACTGACGTCTAAGATTTCAACATAACTTCGCCCTCTACTTTTAAAATATACATATACACTACATACAGTTTATGTAAGTAAAAAGGCATAATCATTGAAGTTATTTAACTCCATTTAAAACAGACATATTTGATCTCATTCCATTTGACCATTCTGGGACTAAAAGCCCCTAACTCACATATCGATGTCTACAATCTGAAAGAGTGAACTGGAATCTTTTGCCCAGAGTGCAGTGTCATTTGCTTTTCTCAAGGTTATGCAGGATATCCTGCACAGGATCAGAAGATATGACAAACAGGACCAGCACTTCACTGTAGTGTCAGGCATGGAAGACAGACAGGACACCCTATGGCAGTTAAAACAGTACTACATAGATGCCTGCTGTGCAGCTGAATTAAGCCCTCAATCTCATCCCAATGATTCACTGTTAACACCTTTGCCTCTGGTAGAGTCACACCACGCTATCTCATTTACCTTTTTTGTCCTTTGTCAGTTACCATTTCTTCTCCTCATGATACCTTTCTAACTTCTCACTATTTCATCTTCCACATTCTTAGCTAGTTTGTAGCACAGTAACACAGTACAGAGCAAGGAAACAAAATCAAAGTTGTCTAAACCAAAGGGATGGTTAATCTGCCTCACAGTAAGGTCTAAGTGCAATGAGTGGAGGAAAGGCTATCTTTAAAACTTAAATTGTAATAAGTACTCAAAAAGTCCTTATCTTTAGAAGGAAACAGCATGTTTATAATCACCAGGTGTAAAAGAAAGAGAAAAAAAGCCAGCTTAATAAACCATTAAATATAAAATGGAAATATTAAACAAAGAACTAAATCTTCCCCAAGGGGGTAATCACTACAAAATTTCCTTAAATATTAGCTTCTACCTAATAACACAATAAAGGAAAAGACTTTGCATAAAAGAAATTACAGATTTTAATCCGTTACTCCAAATGAAATCTTTAAATTAGATGGCTATTTCAATTTATTTTAAAAACAACAAAAGTAAGTCATGAAGTATCAAGTCCCTCATGGGACTGATCAAAATTGAATTTGCAGTTTCCTGTACTATGCTGACAATCCTTTACAATAAAACCAGAATGAGAAAAGGAAATTGTCTGTGGGACCACTGAGCCAGGTAATAGCTTCAGTATAACACAGTCACATAGCAGAAAGCAAATTAAATGTACATAGAATTTTAATATGGTTGAAGTTGGCCTTACTTTGCTTATAGGATTCTTGCTTGCAGCTTTTCAGTAAAAGATCAGGAGTGGAAAAAGAAAATCAAACTCATTGGTGATAATCAGGTATTTTACATTACCGGCAATTTGTTTAAAATAACATGAGGTGGAAATTGTGTTAGGCAAAAGCAAGAAAATTATCTTACAAACTACTTTAGTTTAAAATCATCATGACAAAATGGAAGCACAAAGGAAAGCCACCCTATAACTTCAAATTTCTAGTCTCATTCTGTACATCTGCAAACATTTTAAATTATAACTACATTATCCCATCTTACAAAACACAAAGACCTCATGGGTAGAATGCAAAGAACGTGGACTACTTCAAATTTTTCGTTATTTTCTGATATCTAACAATAAATATAAATATATTATAGCTACTTAATGTATTTCATAGAAGTAGGGAACAAAGACTTGGTATACTTCACTATAAAAATAACCCATTAATTTGATTTGAAAGAAATCTTCTCAGTCAAAAATAAACCTGACCCTACAGAACCCTACAGCACCTATGCTATACTTTGCACAAGTTCATTTCAACAGCTATTGCAGTGGTAGCAGTGGAGGGGAATGTCCACTGGAATTTAGATACACCTCTCTTCATTTTTCAGAGAAGTTAATTAATTGTCTCCAATTCAGCACATAGTTACTTTTTAAAGGTCTGATGACCTTGAGGGATTCATTGAAAAGAGCATCAAAACAGATGAGACTAAGACATGGGAACTATATCCAGCACAGAGCTCATACACACCTTGAAAAATACTTGTTCTAAAGTGATTCAGGCTTGGCAGATGAAACTATGCTAATGCAGACTATACTTATAGAGTATAAAAATGAATAAAAACCCTCACTGGCATAGCAACCTTCCTTTGTGGCAGACAAGTATTCTAACAACCGAACTACAGAGCTAATTTTTCACTTTTCTTCTGCCCCAGCGAATATTAAGGAGCTGTATATGTATCTGTATAGACCAGAAGAGCTGCAACAGGGAAGTCTAAGAGTTAAATACTGCAAAATAAATAACCCAGAAAACAGCCAACTCTCCTCAGTAAAATCTGCTGTATTTTTAGACTGTCCAAAACCCCTACACAAATGGTGACTATACAAGTGCTGAACAGCTACAGCTAATCTACAGTAAATCTGTAACATGCTATATTGTGACCTGCTATGCACATACATTTCAAATGCACTGAAATAGTGAATATAAGATGTCCTCCTCTGGAACCTGAAGTTCAGCAGATCTCTATCGTGGCACTCCTCTAGTTTGCACAGACCTAAGCTCAAGCACTTCAAGCAAGCTGAAATTTGAAGATTTATTAAAAAGGGACATTATCTGGGCCAAGAGCTCTTTTAAGAAGCAAACTACAGTTACCGACATCTGCTAATGACCTGTTTGATATTAGTAAAATTTGTTTCATTACCACTATTAAAATCACTATGTCACCTACCACATTACATGATACACGTCTTTGTGCTTCATTGAAGAAGAATATAAAGAAAAGTGCATATTCACTCCCTATTTTGCATGTAAGCAAATTGCCCCATGATAGCACGGGGGTGAACAATAGATTTCACAGAATATGCACATAATCTACTTTCAGAGTTGTACCTCTCTGGCAGGGAAGCAGTTCTCTCTAAGAAGTAAGCCAGCTTTCATTTGCTTCAGGTTAAAAGCATTCACCTCCAAGTAGTTGATAGGCTGGAAACTCAAATATTAGCTTATTGTTCAATAACCTATTCTTGTTCGCATACTTTACTCATGCTCTTTAGCTATGTTTGACAAGGCAGCCATAAGGTTTCAGAGTAGGAAACTTCTGAGGGCTGTTACTTAGGTGCTGTAAAATATACTCATTGGGGCACAGCTTCAGACACCTCATTGTAGGCAACTAAATATTTGAAATTTATCTTTCATTACCATCAAGGGTGACACTGCACTCAGCTCAGTTGTTTAATCATAGGTTTCTGGTGATATTTGACAAGCCCTGAGGTGTTTAACAACAACTTTGGGGGGTTTGTCTCCACAGGAACAAAATTCTCCACCCAGGCTTATGTGTACAGTACAGTTCTTTTTTGCCTATTTCCTGGCTTAATTCTCTCTTTATTATATTTCATCTACTTCAAGTACAGGTGTAGTTATTTACATGAAAAGTCAGTACTTGGATTGTTAAATTTTGTAATACTGAATTTTAATGTTTATTTCCTTAATTCCAATTTGATGAAATTCTACCCTCCCTCATTTTTCCTTTTTGCTCTTTTGGCAAGATGATTTTCTAATTTAAAAAGTCACTTAAAATGCAACCAGATTTACCCACTCTAGACGTAAACATATCTATCTTTTAAAATTCCACCTAAAACCAAATAAGGTTTACTTTTTTTGGAAAGGAAAACTCATTTTACCTCTCACAAAGCCTTTGAAAAAGCAGTACATGATTTCAGTTCTCCTAAGCAGTATGTCAGGTACACTGAGATGCAACTTGAAGGGAAAAAAAAAAAAAAAAAGGTTAAAATAAGAACGTCTATGTTGGGAAACATCTTGCAGAAAATGGACATATGAGCGACCTCAGTGCTTTAGATGCAGCTATGCTGCCAGGCCTTTAAGACTGCCATGAGAAGCTGCTTGTAAGAAGCCTCTGTGGAGATCAACAGGGACAAGAATGTAAACTTACAGAAACTGCAGCAGAAGAACTGAAAAACAACGGCAGAGAGAGAAGTCACAGGGACTTTATTTTACACCAATAGAGTTGTGTGTTATTCGTGTTAACCAGTCACAGGGTGGTTTGCAGTGTGTGTGCTATCTGGGTTATTTAAGGGGTGTTTTCACAACAATAAACGGCATTACCTTGATCATATTGGTCAGTTCATGGTGTCCATAAGTTTCCCTCGCAATATGTCTATGCTGTAAAAACTGAAAAATTCCTCAAAATTTCCCATGTAGAATATGTAGTGCATAACAGCATAATTACTAAGGATCTATTCAAGTGACAGTCTACAGATCTATCATCTCTATACAAAACAGTTCTATTGTAAGACTAATAATGAAAAAATTTGTGTCCAAAGTTTTGAACAAATTCATGTTCTCTTAATATTGAGATATAATATTCAAAACTTAAACCCATTCTGCAAGCATCTTTATGACTGAAGCAATCCACCACTTTATGTTAAAGTAGAGAACTGTGTAATCTTCTTGGAGAGAGATTAATGAACAAATCCTTTTTTGTTATAGCATAGAACCCACAGAATAAGCTTAAAATTAGTTGAAACATTCAAATCATTTAACTTTTCTTTTTAAATCATATTTTAAACCTGTCTTAAGGCTAAGAAAAGGCTGTTGAGAAGTCTCGTCTAACCCCTGGCCCCTAGAACAGAATTAATCCTATTTACAACAAAATTCTTGGCAACCGTTTTCTTGTCCAGCTTGTTTCTAAGACCTGTGGAGACAGAATTCCCAAAAATTTTGTATCAAAAGCAAAATGTTGTCACTGGAAAATCTGCTAATATTAGCTAATATTGAGCCTATATTTTCTTTGATGCAGTGTGACACCGTGGGTTTTTTATCTACTACAGACAGAGTACAGATTAGTATTTTTTTCTATGTAGATATCAGAGTATGTTTTTGCTCTCTTTTTCCCAATTGGTCCATGTCTTTCATCAAGTAAACTGCCCAAAACTGAACACTGTTCTCCAGTTTACCAGTGGAAAACAGAAGTTTCAATTCACAGATCTCACTGTATTTTTGTTTAAGAAACTAACAATAGTTGCCTTCCTCACATCAGCATGAAACTGCTGATTTTTGTCATCTTTTAATCCATCATACTGCCAGAACTTTTCCTACAGAACAGATCCATTGCAAGTTATTCCCCACACTGTTATGTCTTCCACTGTTGCTCCCCAGTAAAGTGAAGCACCTTGCATTTTTTCCTGTTGAAAAACAGGTTTTCCACACTTTGTCTCCAGCTTGTCCAGATTATTTTGAGCTTGTCTACCAACATGATTTGACTTGCTAACATTTTTGGTTTTTTCCTTTTTCTTAACAGAGAATAAAAACACTAAGTGAAAACTTTTCTATGCATACTTGAAAATCTTGGAAATCTAAAAGGCTGCAGGCAATTCTATCTTTTAAACAACACTAAATATTCATTCAAAACTATTAACTTTATACTGTCTTCTCCTGTTGAAGTTCAGTCTTCTTTCAAATTCCTACATTTTGTCAGCTATCAGCTTCCCAAAATTCTGAGAAGAACCAAGAAGCAGAAATCCATAAGTCCATGAAAATACAAATTTTGCATAGCCCCTGCTCCCCAGGGAATGATGCTTTAAATTTGTACTTCATGGGTTTTTTTCTAATGCATAAGCACCAGATAAAATATAAAAAAATCTAAGTTAGCATATGTTTCCACTGATCACTGTATTACACAAATATATACCCAAAATAGCAGGGTACTAATAAAAATATGATTATGAAAAAATCTTAGTGTGCACCAAGTATGAGACTGAACACTGCATCTATGTCAGCTTAATTGTAACTCAGACATTATTGTAATAGGAGAAATTATTGATAGTAAATAAACAGGCTGAGACAAGAATCCAGAAGCACAAGTGCACACTTAAAAAGTACAGTTTAAGAAGATGATGCAGTGAAAACTGTTACAGAAGCCCATTACATCCCTGTGTGTATATAAACACTCCAGGGGTGCCTACAGGCACAGCATACATGTAGGCAAATAAGTATCTGAAAGATAAGAATGAGATAGAATGGAAGCAAATCCCTCTGGAATGATAAAAGACATGTTTGCAATACAGAAATAAAACTCAGGATTAGTAATGAAATTTTAAGTATTAATCTAAATCTCCAGATTTCTGCACTTACAGCAGCCCCTTAATGCTGTGTTTTATGTATATCAGACATACTGGGTCCAATTCTAAGTTACACTAGCATAGGCTTATCCTGCTTTTTTATTCTAAAGGAATGAAAATACCAGCTGAGTAAATGATTTCTGAAGTTAGTAAGGTTTGTATAAGAGCTTTGCTCCTTATACCAACCAGTGGGTATAATAGTTTTCCTGTATTATTAAAATTCTCTACCTCCTCAGTCTGTAGGAGAGCATGATCGTAGATGTAGGGAAGGTCTACAGAGCAACAAAGAAGGAGGAACAAAACTCTGGTGAACAGACACTTTTTGAGACACTCATCACTCAATATAACAAGAGAGTAACAAATCAGGTCTCTTATCCTGTCCACATTTTTGACTTTTAATAAAATCATTCAGTTTAATTTAATTAATAGAAGTTGGGATTCACCAGTATTTGGATTTTAGTTTATTTATGTCACACTTAAAATAAAAAGGATTATGAAGCTGAGAAAGAAGAAAATGTTGGAACATCAAAGTAGTTCTTTGTATTGCAAATTATCTAAAGGACAACATATCGTTTGAAACCATGAGTGACATACAGCAGCACTTTTTGGAAATTTTCTATTCTTAAAATTATTCTTCAGAAAACTTCACGAACAGAAAACAATGGAATCAGCACCAGAGCAGATTTACTTTTACACGGATAATAGAAATTCAATTATTTCTTAATGGAAAGAAAGCAGCTCAGAAGATTTCAACACATTTTCTAGTTCAGATAACTTACTTTATCTACTGACTAAAACTTTATCATATTTAATTGTACTGTGACCTCAAACACATAACAGTTTGACTTCATTTAATTCTGGTCTAGGATAAAGCGGACACTGATCTATTGTGTAGCAATAGTTTCACAGAACAACATGAAACTGCATCAAGAAGACCTCATTCAATGTACCTCAGAACATACATCACAAAGGCATTAGATTTTTCTTATGCTCTAGGAAAAGAGTCAGCCAATGCTTTATTGGAGAATGCAGTTTATTACCTCCTGCATACAAATGCACACTTGCCAAGTCCACTGTTTCAGTGACAGGTTGCCACATTCAGAAATGATTGACGCTTCCATATTTATAAAAACTATTGTGCAGTACCAGACTTGCCAAATACAGTAGCACAAAGAAAAGTCCATTTGCTTTGGACTCCACACTTAAATTCTTATCTCTACATTTCCCCTTCAACCAGACAAGCTGCTATCATGTTCTATGTCATATGTGGCCACTTTTTAAACGGTTATGAGCTCTCTTGTGGAAAAATCATGAAGTGACACAAAATCTGTTATTCTGTTGCACAGCGCTCCATCCCACTGCACATCACCAGATTCTTAGTTGCCTATTCAATTCCTCTCCACCTTTCAGAAATTGTAGGGATTTCTTTTTTCCCTACACAAAACCTGGCACTGTGACCTTGATGGCACTTGTTTATCTTTTGACTGGAGATATAGACAAGGGTCAGTGCAATCTCTGAGTAACATCTAAGAACCATATGAAAGTAGTGTTTGTGTGTACATATGTATAGAGAGCAGTCTACAACATATAAAATAAATGTTTAAAAAGAATTTGTTTTTACGGTTACTAGAATGGAGATGTTACAGCAATCTCTGTATAGCATTCACAATCTTTACCTCAAATATTAAGCTAAGAAATACTAAAAATGCAAGAATGTTATCCTATCAAAATAACTGTCTTGAAACATGATTGCCATACAGTTTAAGTTCTCTAGTCACCTTTCCTGAGGGAAGAATGATTTACTGCTTTCCGTAACATATCTCCCAGTTACCAGATACTTCACTTCACTCTCACCTATCCTTCTGTTCCCTTACCAGTCCTCAAAGGCATTAAAATCAATAGATTGACAATGAAAAAGAAAACACACATATTGAAAGACCCTGAAATATGGGGAAAAACTGTAATACTGTAATAGTATTCACTAGGAAGCACTACACAAGGGGTGCAATTTGCACCATGCAGCTTGACATATCCTAAGAGACATGGAATTTTTGCAACATTTGAAAATTGCCAGTAGTTACTATCAGCAGGCAGCAATTACCACCATACAGACCCACAGAATTTTGAAAAACGTTAGATGGTGACAAAGATATGTCAATATATGTATCTGAAATTAACCTTATATAAAGATACATGTACACACACACAGTTAATAGATAGATAGGCAGACAGCTGCCTCATTTCACCAGCATAGTCATCCTGAAGTACTTGGTAGTTGGATGCCCTGAAATCTCAGGGTCTCTAGACTGTATTAAATGCAGAATGAAAACACATCTGTGAAGGTCTCCAAAGTCAGATACAGATTACTTATTTTAACTGTCTACTTCCCCTTACTAAATATGTTAGCAACTGATAGAAAACTTCAGCTATTTGTTCTATTTGGATTCAGTCCACCCCTTTTAGGCCAAGGCATCCAACCTCAAAATACTTTGAAAACAGACAGGTGACAGCAGTAACAAAGTCCATGACACCTGCTCCCTTCCACACACACCCCAACAATCCCCTTCATGCTTTCTGACCAACTCCTGAGATGTCTGTCCAGTTGCCAAAGTAGCAGAAGTGGTAACCACACTCATAGCTGCCCAGTCCAGCCTCCTCTAAACATAAAGAAAATACCTAAAGGTTTGGTGGTGAGAAAGACACCCTATCAAACAGTAATTCAGATTGAAAAGGACCTTATGGCAAGTCCAAACTCCTGCTCAAAGCAGGGTCAAAAGTGAATTGAGACCAGGTATGATATCTTACCATGTTCCTAGAATTCAAAACTGAAAAAAACTTAGCAGCATCTTATTATGGTTTTTGAATCTGAAATCATTTAGCTTGAATTTTGGTTAGCAATGGTTGCAATTTTTCAAAAAAGAGTGGTATATTAAACAGCATGTTTTTCCATATAACTACTTCAAGGTTACACAAGGTTTTAAGTCTAAATAATACCAGAATTCATGGAACATTCTATCTTGATCATACCTCTTTACATAAAAGGAAAATAAAGATGAAAATACTAAAGACTAAAGCATGGTCTTTATATAAGGTATATAAAATAGATATACTTTAAAGTATATGCTTTGAAAAATAATTGTTTAAAAGAAATTATGAAAGAAAGACAGTGGGATAATCAATTAGTGTTATGCTACATATTTGGGAAGGATGGCTTGCATTCCTGCAACAAGAAATGCTTACATGTGTTTCACCAAAAAAAGAAAAATTGTAACTCTCAAGCAGTTCTGAAACCATCACACTAGAGGGAGGACATAGAATTGCTAGGCTAAAGGGGCAGGCTCCTTTCTTTGCATCAGTGCATCTTGAATTCCCTTCTACGCTGTAAATTAGCATTGTGAGGAAGGCTAAAAGTGCATACATCTCATGTTAGCCTCTGACATGGCGTTTAGGGAATCCCCCTGGGCTGACAGGCCCCACAGTTTGAATGTGGACTAGCTGAGAGGGACCTGGAACCAATCCCCTGAATAACTACTCAGATTGTACCAGAGGGATCCACAAATATGTCCCCTCAAAGGCATATATGGATCACTGTCTTTCAGGGAGATTTCACCTACAAGGGAGATGTACCCTGCATGCACTCTAAAAATACCCCACTGACTAAGTCCATCAGGACATAAACGCAACAGAAATATAGGTTTTGGGTACTGATTTCACTTAAACGTCATTTAAATCCCATTCTTGTGAAGACCGAGAAATCTCGGGGTTGCATAAGTGCATTATCTAGGTACCTAAGGGTTGTTTTTGTCCATTGTTTTTTCTCTTGGACTGGGGCAAAGGAGGAGATATTAGAAGCCAAGGCAGAGTACAGCCCTCACTTATGCAAAGCAGTTGGTTATTGAACTCTGCCGAGTCTACAGCCCTACATCAGCAAAGCAATACAACATATTATTCTTTCATGGTACAAAAAAAAAAAAAAAAAAAAGCTAATACACAGAAGTTGAAAAGAAAAAATGAAAGCAGAAGAGACAGAGGGAGAGTTTTCTTTGCACATTTTACTAACGGTCTCCTGATCATAACATCCATTGATGGCTGCATTAAGCAAACTAAATAGCAAAACTCCCAGAGATAGAGAGCAACTCCAACTTGTTTTCAGCATTAGACAGCCTAAATTTCAAAAAACGGGAAGTCTTTAGGACTCCAAAGACAACTTTTCTGCCCATTTTATGACCCCACTCTGCTAATCATTGCAGCTTCATAGGTTAAAAACAAGAAAGTCACCAGGACAACTTCCCAAGCCTGTATGAAGTTACCATGTTACCCTGTCCAATCAACTGGTCATAAAGATCATAAGTACATATTAACAGACAAATGACAAGACTGTAGGGCTTTGTCCTCAGCACATATGAACTCTACATCCCTTTCTATCACATAGAACCTCACATCACCACTATTTCTCACATTTTCCTGGCTCCTAACCAATGTCTGCATTAACTTATGCCTTCTTAAATCAGATAAAAATTAATAGTATATGCTGGGCATTTGCAAAAAAACAATCCCACCACCAGTCCAAATAACCACTCTTTATCTACTATCTTCCTATGTGCAATAGAACAACTATTACTCAACCTACAATTTTTTTGGATTATTTTTAGAAATTCAAAATTTTACAAAACTAGAGACCAAAAATTAACCTCATCACCAAACTAACTAAACATGTCAAATAGAAAAAGATACAGAATATGGTGACTGGAAATACTGTAATAAAAAAAAAAAAAAAAAAAATCACTCTTTTGTAGCACTCCAGGCATTAATTTTGCATTTTAGTATCACCTAAATTAAAGAAGTTCAAGAGGAATGTCAAGTTACTGGTTTACAATTAAAATCAGAGCATCTTACTAAAGCAGTGTCTTACTTTTTCTGAAATGTATTTTTTATGTCACAAATTCCAAAAACAGTGCAGTTTCTAATCACCTGCATGATTTAATACTCCTTATTTGAAAGCATAAAAGCATAGGCAGAAGCTAAAAATTAACAGATAACTCTTACTATATGCATAAAATAATCAAAGATGAAAATCAAGAAAAGTATGAACAAGTTTGGAAGTTTGGAAACAAAAAGCAGAAAGTCTTACCTTGAAAAGCAGCTGCATTACGAGATATTAAGAACTTTAATGTAGCGCTTGATGTTTGAAGCACTTGCTGTATATCGTGCTTTGCTGCAGTCTGATACCTTTCTTCCATCTTTCTGGTACAGCATGTTGGATTTTTAGATGTACAAACCTGGAGATCAACACCTAAGCAAAAGGTAATAAGGTAGTTACATTGGTTAATAAACCAGAAGTATGCAAAACAAAAACACATAGAAAACATGTACTTTTTTTTTTTTTTTAACATGGGTATTGACACATAACAGAAATACAGAAATCTTTAAAAAACATTTGGTCTTGTTAAACAGAAGGGAATACTAACTAAAATTCTGTGGGAAGAGAACTTAATGCAGTTAATGTCATAGAATTTAATTTTCCTGACACTGCTCTTGTTCCAGCAGTGACTATTGCTACCTAATGTTGGTAAAATACATTGAATATGCATTGCACATCACTATACAGGTGGTAGATGTCCATTGCTAGAAACATCCAAGATATGCTTAGATGGGGCTCTGAGCAAACTGACCTAGTCGAAGATGTCCCTACTGATTGCTGGGATAACCTGTAGAAATCCCTTCCAACCCAAACTATTCTGTGATTCTATGATCCTCTAGAATACTGAATGGCTGGAGCAGCTCTTGGCTCTTGTGCTTCTGTAAATCTTAGACTGGAAAGAGCAAATTACTGCTATATATTACAAACACACCAGCAGAAAGGTCATTCTCAACAGGTTCATAATAAATATGCTCATATTAACCTTTATATGGAGCAGGTCTAAGTTCCAGTCCCTTACCATATCTTTCTCTATGTCAAACATTTCCATGTATTCATCATGCTGACTCACTACTTCATTAATAAGTTGGGAAACATTTCTAGAAAGAAGTATGTTTTCAAATTTTGGGCATGCTGAAATTCCAGAGGGGAAATTCTGTGCTTTTATAACTTTACAATTGGAGATAATCAAGTATCATATTCACCTTCCTTCTTATCATGTGGTATTTAAAATCTTTTTTAAATATATACTGTATCTTAGCAATGTTTACTAAAATAAGGAACAAACATATCATGAAAGAAGAAATATGTGAGAATTTAAATTATATTAATACAAAATTTAACAGCCCAATCCAGATTCTGTTCTCAAATACATTGTTTCACTGACAGATATGACAAGATTTCTAGCAAACAGTGAGAATTTTTTTATCTGCCGTGTAGACTAAATTCTAATCCTGTGTTTGTGTGTTTCAGTATCACATTTTCTTCATAACTGACAAAAGTGGAAGATTATGTTTGGAAGAAAAAAAGTAAGAAATTAAAAAATCAACTTAAATCTACATTGCCCTTGACTCTATAACCACTTTCAGCTCTTATATCACCTCTTTGTACTTAAACTTTTATTTTCTTACCACTAAACCTACAAGATTTAGCATTCTTTTAAAATATTTTTTTCTCAATTCTTTCTCTGATAAGTCATTCTAAGATAGTATGAATATAGTTAGGGGGAAAGGGAGGCCTTACACATTTTGTGTCCTAAATATTCTGTTAGTTACCTTAAGTAAACTAGCTGTTTTAAATCATATACTCCAGAAACCTAAGAAAGAAAAGTTAAACTCTGCTGAGGGCTGCATTGGAGCATGTCCCTTTATCTATGTATTGGTTGAAGCACTTCAGCTACACAGTGAGAAGTGTTATTATTTATATACAGCAATCCCAATTCTAAAGCAGGAACCCATTGTGTCATAGAAGATAGAGAAGAATCCTTAAAAATCACATTTAAAAGAGCATGAGACCAAAATGAAATAGGTAAATTATATGGATCATTAAGAAAAGTGAAGCTACAATAGTCCTTGATGAACATGCCTCTACAATACTGCATGGAGGTAATTTGATTCCCATGACAAATAAACAAAATTCCCTTGCTAATTGCAGATAATATGGTCTCAGATTCATCAAGTATTTCCTTCTAGCATCACTGGTTTCCACCTTCCCAATTCCTGATCACTCCATCATAAAGCAGGTACGGAAAGGAGGATACATCTGAACTTCAGTATTAAAACTACAGAATTTCTCTTAATTTTTAAAGGATCTTTTCTGCTTCATGCTTTAGGCCATATGATTTAAGTTTTCAGGCAAAACTAATTCATTTTAGTGAGGAGTGCTGCTAGGGAATTGACATAATTCCATTTTTATGAAGACAAAACTTTGACTCTATATATACAAGAACAGTTTACTGCCCATGGTAAAAATATGTGCCTTGAAGTAAATCCATTTTGCAGACATAAGCAGCAGTAAATATCATTATGATAAAGGAAAAGCAGTACCTATTTTAAGAAACCCTACTATAACACAAAATTCACAAGTCTGACATTGCCTTCATGGTGGCATGAAAAAGTAAGAACACAACCTCCACGTGTGAAAATTAACTAAAGCAAGTGATATCCCTGTAAATTTCCTTGGAGTGCTTTCCAGTAGCGGTTTAACAGACAGGGATTGGTACACCTACAAGACACAGTGCAGGAAGCTGGACACCTTCACTAGCACAACAAAAAGTTAAAACTCTAAAGCAGAGATGAATCACTGAACTTCTAAGAGTAAGAAATATTTTTTTCTTAAGTGTTATGCTATTGCTAGAAGATATCTTTTCCTTGTATAGCTTAATGTTGTTAAAGGCTATTTACCCTTATCATTTCTTCAGTACACATATTTTTACAATTTACAAAGTAATTTGGTCTGTCTGGCTGTTTTTATGAATCTCTAGCCTCAAGAAAACTTTAATATTCTATCCTCTAATATGCCAATTCAGAGAAAGAATGAAAACAAAGCTGTGAAAATAAACTGTTCTATTAAATTATCTATTTATTAGATACTCTAGTATTTATGTCATGCATGCCAAAGAAAGTGCTTTGTGTCAGTTGGCCTTTAATAAAGTTGCTGCCCAAAAGTAACAGGAGATAATGAACATCTTAAAACAATTTTCATTGTGAGTATTAAAAATCCAGTTCACCAGTGCTCTACAACCGCAGAATTCATCTATCTAAACAGAATCTCCCTCACTACTATCTCCACTGCATCCCCCAGGCTTCCCCAAGCCAGATTCAAATCCTTTGACCTCACTGCCTCCACCCTCCCACTTCATACCAGCTCTCCAAACTTAGGCCCCTGCGCTGCTGACCATCCCTACCTTCCTATAGCATTCCTGCCTTCCCTACTCCCAAAATACCCGAGACTCCTCTCATTCCAATCTTTCTCACAAAAAATGGCACACCCTACAACAATTCAAATCACAGAACAGGATAAATCAAAGCATATGTAGAAACTGCAACATCACCAAAGAGCAATATAAAGCTGCTCTTGGTACAGGCTGTCTGCCGAGGGTAATTACTGCCGTGCAGCCAGAACTCTGCAGAAAGCGGAGAAGGAGCAGCAGCAGGAATGGATCGAACTCATGGGACCCCGAAGCAACCACTTCAGATGCTTATGTGTAAGGCTGGCCACATCTAGGACTTAGAATAGGCAAAGCTGGAACTTGAACTACATGAAAGTTTGTTTTCCTGTGACCTGTATCTGTAGTTCTTATGACACTTGTTTAAAAGTTATATCTTATTATCAGGGCAGTGGTGATGGCATCAGCACATTTTGGTTCTGGAAAGAGAATGCAAGTTACTCACAGAAATGGGTCAAGAGAATAGATTAGTAGTGCATGACTCAGATCTAAGGATCAGTTGTGCTAATACTGCCTATTCCATGGGTGAGTTATGCCACATGTTTATAAACACATATAACCTCAAGTGTGACAACTCCAATGCAAAACATGTTGAAGTTGATATTAAAGAAATAAAACTCTGTAAACTTCCATTAATCCTTTTAAATCCTCTCATTCAAGATTATACACATTTGTGGATATATTGAATACTAACTACAGAAAATGGGGATTTTAAAATAGCATACTGTTAAAACAACAAGCAGCAAACTGGACTAATATACCATCCACCTACAAACAAATTACAGGATGGATAAATAAGCCTGCAGTAAGATTTACTCATCATACCAGAAAGGTCTAACCACAGGTATTACAAACAGTTCTCTCTCTCTCAATTTTTTTTTTATTGTTCCCAAAGATTTTATCACACAAAGAATATCTCAGTACAAGCCAAGCCAACGTACAGCCTGTAGTACACCATCAGCAATACATCTGACAAATATGAAGAGGGAAAATGTTTATACTGATAGCGATATTCGCAGTATTGCATTACAACAGTCTTTTTTCTGATTTGGTTACTGCAAATTATCTTCTGTTTGTAAAACAAAGCAACTCACTACTGTTGAAAAAAGACAGGCAGCTATCTAATTATGTAACAGACACTGTAAAATAGAGGAACCATTTGGACCAAATTCACTGCCACACTGTTTTCAGACTTACTGTGTTCTCTATTCCCTTTTGTACATTCTTTATGATCTTTTCTGAAAAAAA
>VWZG01008449.1:0-23795 GCA_013396735.1 Grallaria varia | reverse complement strand
GTGGGCACGGCCCGTCTGGGGAAGGGAGGAGGGCACCGTGTACAGCCGGCGTAATGGGGGTGCGGGTGGAGGAAGAGGAACCCGCAGGGAAGAGAAGCGATGCAATTGAGAGTGAGCAGTAACTCCCAAAAATACAAGCAAGAGCAGACACGTCTTAATTTGTAGCACTTTGGGGAACTACTTGCAACAGGCTTAACGCTGTCTGTAAAGTACGCCACTCACTTTGGCTTCAAATGCTAAACTTTTGCTTTTCTGACTAAAGTCTCCAAGAATACACCTCTTCAAGATATCTTCAAAAGTTTCAGTTTCCTCAGGCAAAAGTGACAAAGGACCAGTTTCCAAAACCCTCTCATGTCTACAAACCGAAGTCTGATGGTATCTGCTAGAGCAGCCGAGGAAGCCGGGACTCATCGTGTTACCTTTAAAACAGCTCTCTTGATGCCAGCATCAAAAATCCCCTCCACGCACAAATTTAAATGTCACACCATTATAGCCGGAAATTTTTCTTAGTGTGTTTTGAAGGTGCTGGTGGTCATTCAGCACTGTAAAGCATTAGGCTTTCAATTTAAAATAACTCTTTGACCTGTGTCAGCAATTTCAACACAGGACTGCAAAACTAGTTCTAAATGTGATTTATTCTACACATTCATTTGAATACAGTTAACGAATTGACACATAAGTTAATAAAATATGTGCTAGAGATCAACCATTTCACTGCTGAGCAAAGCAATAAAAGAATGGCATTAACATTATCCAATCTACTGAGTGACAGTTCATAAGAACGGAAGAGGACTAGTATTTCCCTTTTTGGAATCCTTTATATTCCTGGACTTGGCAACTTCCTTCTGTCAGCAAGCTCCAACATATATTATATGAAACATCCTTTAACAGAATTTGTTCTACTGTTCTTATACTTTGATATATAAATAGTGAACACCAAATGACAGGTTACAATCTTCTTGATAAAGCAAACTACAGCAAAAGACATTTTAGCCCCTCCCATTAGGAAAAAGGGGGGAAAAGAAAACTGCAAATAAAAAGATCAGGTTTCAATTTAAAAAAAAAAAGTTCAATACCTTGTGTGGAAGCCGGTAGGAGGCAGCAAACTCCCTATCAGTCTGTAAAACACTTTTCCTTAAACAGAACACTTTTTTAAAAATATTGAAAAATAACACTGATGAAAACAACCTGAATATGGAAGCCAGAGAACATAAGATCTTATTCAGCATCTTGAAGATGGTAGAGCAAATTCTAGGAATGATGAAATGCCATCCTCAATACCTAATACAAGATGTGCAGCACTCACAATAAACAAATGAAAATAAAATATTAGGAGACAGGTTAAGAAATTTTAAGACAAATATTCCTACTTAAAAAAATAAATACAAGTTTCTCCTTTACTTCACAACCATAGGGAAGTTTGCCTACAGCAGCAGATGATGTTGGGAAATCTCTAGAATTTCATGGCTTCAGCTTGAATCAGTACTTCCTTGCATCTTCCACTAGTAACAATTCAGAAAAAAACCTCTACCCTCCAACTCTATGGGCTAAGGGAAAGGGAGGTTTTTTGGTAAGAGATTGAATATGCATGTTTTAAATAGCTCTTTCAAGATGAGGAGCCTCTAGTTTAGTCAAAAAGGTGAAGTGGGTTTTTGTTTGTTGGGGGACTTGGGGGTTGTGTTTTCAATTTTTTTCTTTTTTTAAAAAGAAATTTAGCATAGGAAGTGCAAAGGAAACAATTCTGGTTTAATTATGAGATTAAATTTAATTTTCTTGCTGGTTTTATGCTTCAAAGTTTCCCTGATTTTAATGTTAAAATGCGTAGTTTAACTAACAAGTTTAATGAATCAAATATTATGGAAAATGTTTCTGTATGTCTTCAATCATATGCATAAGAAATTTATTTTACCATGATTGTGTATCTCTCTCTATATATATATGTATAAAGTTTATGAGAGAACATTAACATTGGCCAAGAAGATACAAGCCTGCAACTAAAGCTTTAACACATGCTCTTCATGGCTCTTCATAGATATCCAGCTGTCAGCTCGAAGACTAAAGAATATCCCTTCCACAAATTCTCTCTCTGCCTTTATTCCTTAATCATGAACAATATCACTGTATTGCCCGAAATGCTGGCACAATGCCAGAGGAGGTTATACCTTCAATTTATCTCTCCAATTTACATCAAGATAAAATTAACCTTTTATTATTTTTGGTACTTGACAGTAAGTTTCCTGCTCATCTCCACTGGACTGTCATCTTGCAGCTACTGAAAACACTTTATATGGCAGTGCCATCTTCCCTGTATGCATCTCTTCAGAGCTACTGCAAAAATAACCCTTTCTAACTGGTCACTTTGATCACATGCATTTTTGTTGTGTTCAACACAAGTCACGTGGCTTCAATTGCACACCCATTTACTGGTCCCATCTCAGAATGGAAAGGGGAGTTTCAGCTTCCAGAGGACCTGTCTCCAACTTCTGAAATGATCAAATGCTTTCACACTATATCCTATTGTGTATCATGTACCTGACAATAGTTAAAACATTCATTTAGCTACCTCATTTTTCCATGTCACTCTTCAAACCTTTCTTTACTGTAAATCTTTTGACTATTATTTTTGTATCCATCATACTAGTTAAGGAAGCTTTTCATTAAGAACATGGACTGTTGTGTTGATTAATATGTTCACATCACATGCCACTGGCAAATTCTGCCCATTTATTTCTGGTCTAATACATGCTCTCTGTAAGTCCTTGGTTACAATACTACTCTTTTGCTTTTTATACACCTTTGAACAGAATGGGGATCCTAGCATTCAAATGGAGTTTCTTGAAATTATAGTAACATCATGGAGGGGGGAGGAGGGGGAAACAACAACAACAAAAACCCAACAAAATAAACAAAAAAACCCACCCAAACCAAAACAGTTCTCTTATTTCAGATCAAGATAATTAATCTAGTAAACTAGGACTAAAAGCTACACAGCATTTGTATTTATAACAGTGCCACACTCTTACCACTGACCCCATAAACTTAGTGAGGTGAATAAAACATCACACATAACTCTAAGTTTAATTAATCTAATGGTCCATTAAATGTAGAGCTGAAAGAGAGTTGATACTTGTCTTGCAAAAGTTCGACCTGATTTGGAGATTGGGCTTTTGAATTTTTTAAAATAAGGGGGGAAATTACAAATTTTAACTGAAAATCTTTTGGAAATCTCAATGAGAAAATTGTATTTTGTTTCATGCTTGCAATGACAGGAGTTGTCAGCTCAGGGAGGGAGAGATGAGAGGGAAAACACTGGGGACGTAGATGCAAACCACAGAAGAGTGTTACAACCACAGAATACTTTGGGTTGTAAGGGACCTTTAAAGTCATCTAGTTCAATGCCCCTGCAATGTGCTGGGACATCTTCAATAGTCACAGACCATCAGCATTGCTTCCTCTCACGCCCAAGCACGTGACAAACGCTATTCTACTACTAACTCATATAGCAATCTAAACTTCAGTTGACGTTTCCCCCCGTGCATTACGGCCCCAGCATCCCTTCCGTCCCAGCTCCTGGCCTCTCCGTCACTCCCCGCACGTTCTCCATCTTCCCGGTGAAGTCAGCCAGCCGCCGCTTCCTGGGAAAAGGCTGCTGGCAGGCCCGCACGAGGACACGCTGCAGCCCCACGGGGGAGCAGCAGCGCCCCCCGCCGCCGCCCGGGAAAACACGGGCCACCGACAGCACCGGCTCCTCGAGTGAGTCCCTGGGGACACAGGAGGGGAAGGGTCCCCCGTTGGAGGGGGAGAAGGGTCCTCCCCCCGCCGCCTCCTCCGCTACCCCCCGCTCTTCATTATTGCCTTTCCCCTTAAAGCGAAAGGGAAAAGGGTGTAAAAGCGCAGACGTGGGATCGTGCCTGTGCAGACAGAGCATCAGCTCTTTACAGTAATTCTAAGTTCAAGCATTCACTGCTGAGTACTGTATCCAGATGTAATTGTACATCAATTTTCATAAAGGTTTTATTTAATTAATAATTTATACTTCAAACATAGCTCAGCAGTCAGCCACATACTTTGAAAAGTACTTCTCTTTATTGCTAGCTACACTGTTTCCATAGAGACCTGCTTAGAAAGTGTAGGGCAAACACTTAATCTCGTTTTCCTTTCATGTTAAAAATCAGGGCAGACCTATGCACTCCTAAAAGTCGGTAAAGGTTTAAGTTTCCATTAGTAACAATTTCCAGGCATCTATTTTTAGATCACTAGTAGCTACATGCTGCCAGTGTTGAGCAGGTGACATAGCTCACCATTAGGTCCCACCTGAATCGACAAACTAAGTGAAAGAATTCCTACCAAATCTCAGGTTCAGACCAAAACACTGTAACTCGGTCACATCTTACATAAATGGGTATCAAAGAAAATTAATGCAGACACCTTCCTTTTCTTTAATACCATTCACACTTTCAAGATGCAAGTGACTGGCTGTCACTGTCTGCTTGACACAGACCCAAAATTTTCCCACCTCTCCCAGATGAGCATGTGAAATATTAATGCATTTTTAAAGTGACAAGGCTACGAAGTGAAGTCACTGATGTTGTCTTAATGTCCACTGTAGTGATTGTAGCAGCTGGCCTGGGGAAGACCAGAACACCAGTCTACCAAGTGGGTACTGGAAAGAAGGATTACTGGGCTCCAATCTCTTTCTGCACATGACCAAGTATTTAATCTAAAAGCGCTAGCACTGATCCCTTTTTGCATTATAAATATAGAAAATACAGCCACAAGTTTCTATTCAAAGGCTGTTGAACCTCTTCGTGAACTACATCACATGCTCTTTCTATAGATCACCCTATAGCACGCACACACAACTTTGGGTTGTACAATGTCCAGTGTTACATGTAATTTTTTAAAAATAAAAATGACACTATATAATGATGTTAATGCCTATATGCCCATAGCATCCTGTTAATGGTTATTTCTCTGGTATTACAGGTATGAGATATCCAAAATGCCTCAGTTACAGAAAAAAAGCTTCAAGTGGAAATCAGGACTACTGTGTATACCAAAGCCAATCATCACACAATAAGGTTTCATGAATACTGCTATCCCTGAACTACTTGTGAAGCAGTACTTCAGATTTATCTCATTTTGTACTAAACAAAAAAAGGAAACTAGTCTCTGGAAACAGGCCCAAGTCCCCACTGAAGAAAAAAAAAAAAAAAAAAAAAGGTGTGCTTAAGGAAATATTTAGATACCACAAATTTTCATTCTACATCTTATTGCCACTGAGAAGACCTACAGTTTTTTCTTATGTAGACACAAAATCTTCCTCAAACTGGAACCAAACTGCTCCTGGTTAATGAAGTAATTAGTCTTAGCTCAAGGCATATCCTGGAAGAGGACCTCAGAGTTGTGTGTTTTTCATGTCTTACCAATAGCATGAACATGGAAGCTATCTATTACATGTGAGCAACTTAGAAGTCCATTGTAGGAACAAGAATTAGACATTGCAGCATGTAAATGCTTTGAGATGTTAGTCTGTCGTTGTCCACTGACTGTTCCAGAGTGCTGTATGGACAACACAAGCATGTAAGTTTGATCTTTGTACTACCTGGTTTCAATAAAATTTATCAACAATTTGTTAAAATAATAAAAAATTATTAAGAACTAGGAAAAAGTGATTGCAGAACTTATTTGGAAAGCATTTTATAGGCTTAGAAGAAGAGCTAAGGGGGTTCTCCAGTGAATACTGAACATCTAACTATATTCCAGCTTTGTCTTCAAGTGCAACTCTTAGATGACTTTAATATAAGAAATAGTTCATAATCTTAATTTTAAAAGAAAAAAGTGATGACAGGTATTGAACTGATACATTTTTTGGGGTTCACATTACTAGAATATGTTGTTTGATGAAACACTGCTAAGATAGTATGGTGCTATACAGCAATCAAAACTGACAAATTCTGAGCAGCAAGGTTATTTTTGTTGTCTCTTCCAGGAGACAGACAGAAACAAACAACAGGGGTCTTGATGAGGAATTATGTTTGCATATTATAAAGGCTCCTCATGTCCTTTTTTTCAGCCCCAAATAGAACTTCATCAGTACATAACATTCAACTCTATAGAAACAAAATGCTACACACAGGCTGCACTTGCATGGAACTTTGGGTCACTGTATGATTTCATTGGCTGTGTCTTCTCAGGCTGCTTTCTACCTCAGTCTGATGTGGACAGCTAAGCTGTACCTGCAAGCTTGTATTCCCTGATTTTGTCCTGCAGGGCTGTTCCTACAATAAACTACATCAGTTTCAAGAACAAAGCATGGTAATAACAATCAAGATGAAAAACAAGGCACAAAGGAAAACTGTAACATAGAATATCTATACTACTTCAGGATTGCATAAGAAATATTTAATTAAAAACAGACAAACTGTAGTTTTCCAGCAGTGGGGAACAATGTAAATTCCACATTTTCCTTTTCTCTAGAACATGCAAAACTTGGGGAATAATGTTCTGTCCCTCCTGTCATATTTTTGGGGGTCAAAAAGTTGGAAAAAGTCATCACCAGAAGTTTCTAGTCTCATTCCTACACATTTATCCAAGACTTTCTCCAGACTTCTAGGACTAACTTTTTACAACATTGTTCATCCTATTAAAGTCTCGTATTTCTTAAGTGTTCCTTCAATGACTGAAAAGACAGCTAAGCAGAACCTGCTCTTCTGTTAAGAAGTCATCATCTTACTCTATCAAACTTCACTGCCCATTAAATCCTTTATTTTCACACCTAAGGAAAAGCATTTCCCTTTTTAGCTACATAAGCAATTGTACAAGGCTCCATTTAAAGACTGTCTACATGGTCTTTGTTCATCTCTGCCTCTTTTCCAGAAATAGATTGACTATTCTCTCCCTCCTTTTTCTTGGTCAGGATGGCTGTCATCTGTTTTACCTGTATAATCATGTAATATGGACCAGGGATGTTGTCAGCTATGCTGGTTTTAAGAAAATTGCTACTGATTCTGAACTGGTACTTTGCAAAGGAGCCCCTTATAATTTATCTTAAGCTAGGTAGCAGTAGTGAAGTTTATGATTAAGAACTAAGGGCAGGGGGCGGGGGGGGGGGGGTGGGTAAAATGCAAGCCGTAAGCATTTGGCTATTTACAAAGTTCCCGATTCTGATTTTCCTTTTACTTTTCTAACTCGTTTAGTGCAGCTAGAACTGAATTAACTTGTTTCGGCATTATGTATCGTGATAGCTGCAAAGCGTTGGAGCCACCAACTGTTCAAACATGGCAATAGCTACCTAACTTCTGTTCCACAGTAGTGGATACAAACACCTTATGCGAAGTATGTTCTCTGACCACTGAGTTTCCTTCATTACTTAAGACAAGATTCTATTTATTAAAATTCTGAAAATTTTGTATTTGATGAAAAGTATACCTATCTCAAATGGTTATACTGCTACCTTTAAATATATTACATTCCCTTAATACCCTAGAAGCCCTTCCAGTTCTCCTTTCAATTAGACACTCAAATAAAAGACAGTTACATATACCTATGGAGCAGATGCAGTTCCTCGTGCACCAGTTCATAAAAACAAGTTCATACAAGCCTTTCACAAACAATTTTATGTGTTTGTCACTGCAAACTATTATACCCAGAGTTCTGAAATACTTAACAGATGTTAATAAATTAATCAGCAACATTAAAACAGAGACACTTCAGAGCATACTGTTAAAAAACCTACATGTTCTGCTCAAAGTCTATCTTGACACAATAACAAATAGTTTTCCTTGATTTTTAAAGTTTATCTTGAACTTTTGTCTTCAAATCCAGAAGACAAATGCATTAATTAATCCAAATGTATTAATCCGCCAAATTTCATTTCCTCATAGTGCCTACTTTAACCATAAATTTCTGTCATTGAGCTCTATCAACTCAGTTAAGGAAGCCTAATGTCTCAGCTATTCCAAGCTCTTATATATTGTGAAGTTGAACACACCATTAACAAGTTTGCTGAGGATACCAAAGTGGGAGATGCTGTTGACTCCCTAAAGGAACAACAGGCCTTATAGAGAGATCTAGACTGATTGGAGCATTGGATAATCATCAATGGGGTAAAATTTAACAAGTCTGAATACCAAATTCTGCATCCAGTACAAACTCTCAGAGGAGTGGCTGGAGAGCAGCCCTGCAGGAAGAGATCTGGGGGTGCTGGTCAACAGCAGGATCACTGCAAGTGAGCTGTTTGTCTTGGCAGTCAGGATGGCAAACCCCATCTGGGGTGCATCAAAGACAGCATCACCAGCCAGTCAAGAGAGGCAGTTATCCCACTGTATTTCAGCATTAGTGCAGCCTCACCACAAGTACTGTGGGTGTTCCTGGAGCCCACAGTTTGAGAAGAATGTTGAGGACCTTGAATGTGTCCAGAGAAGGGCAACCAAGCTGGTGTAAGGGATGGAAGGCACTTCCTATGAGGAGTGTCTGAGGACTTTGGGGTTCTCTAGTTTGGAAAGAAAGAGGCTGAGGAGCAACCTCATTGTTCTCTGCAGCTTCCTGAGGAGTGGAAATTGAGAGGGAGGTGCTGATCTCTTCTGAGATCAGTGATAGGATGTGTGGGAATGGTTCAAAGCTGCACAAGAGGAGGTTCAGACTGGGCATTAGGAAGTATTTCTTTACTGAGAAGGTGGTCAAACTCTGGAACATGTTTCTTAGAGAGGTGGTCGATTCTCCAAGCTTGTCAGTGTTTAAGAGGCATTTGAACAATGCCCTCAAGAACATGCTTTAATTTTTCAAAGTGGTCAGGTAGTTGTACTAGATGATTGTTGTACGTCCCTTCCAACTGAACTATTTTCACCTGAATTCAATCAGCACATGTGGAAGAACACTGGACAATTAGCATTTCTAAGTTAATGAGAGTTTTCACCAGTGACAATGGCAATTTCAGTTTGCAAAGCATCTTAGAACAAGCTGAGTTTATATCACAGCATACAGTCTTAAGGTACCAGACATAACTGAAAAAGCAAGATACTGAGTAAGTCAACTATACATTTGAGATAAGAGAAACCCAGAACTTAAATCAGTTTTTAGTTTATCTTAACACAACGTTGCACTCAGCACCATAAAATAATAGCTCAAGCATCTAAAGTACATATACTAAAGCAGACTTCACAGTAAGAAGAAAGATCAACTATTAGAAGTTTCATGACACAAACCACTTTTCAGTTATTTAAGCCATCCTGTCTCTGTTAATATTGCATGACCACCTAATTCCTTGATGGAGAAACAAGACTCCCAAATAAGCACATAAAAAGGGCTGTGGCAAGATACCATTCTACTCACTCAGTATCCCAACTGCAATAGCAGATCCCTAGGGAAAAATATAACACTCTCTTCATGTCCTTCCAACTATCTGTTACTCCAGAACTTATTCAAGAAGTGCTTACAATTTCTTTAAACATCTCTTAAGCCATTCCACCCCACTCCCCTCCCAGTTTTGTCCAGCTGCACCCCCCACTGCTCCTAACACATTTGGGCATTTTCCCATGTTTGCAATCTAGCTAAGGCAGAAAAGCTCACTTTGCCAATATTTCAGGATTTCAAAAAGAGCAGAAAACCCTGTGTGCTTACAGATCCAGCACCTGCACTGTCCACAATTTCTTGAATGCATTAAAAAAAAAAACCCAAAACCAAAAACCCCCACAAAACTTTCTTCTCCTCCCAAACAGGTTTTCCTGGAAGAGCTCAGTTTCATAGGCTCCACCAGTGAGAATAAGGGAATACACATGAAATGCCTAAATCTTCTCAAACTACAGCAATTCCATCTCCATTTCCAGATAATTTATAGTAGATATCAGGCAGGAAGTAATTTTGCTAAACAGCCCGTTCTTTGCCTCACATTTTGTGGACATAAATACATAGTCACTTTTGCATATTAGTAGCATTCCAACATGCATATATTTATGCACACAATAAATATATGTACCTATTCGGAAAGACATATATTTTAAGAGAGAAAAAGTAAATAGTAGGGAAACAGCTGTGAAGAATGAACACTTTCTGAAGTTTGAAGGAAGTAAGAAAGGTCCTGGTTTGTTTACAACGCATTTCTCAGCCCCCTCAAGGACAGAGATGAAACATCATTTGGAAGTGTAGTTACTTTTTTTGACCTTGAATACTTAGGGAAAGGCTAGGTCAGAAAAAGATCAGGGAAGATCAGAGAAATTGCAAATATCTGTAGTTTTACTAAAGGCTTCCGCAAAATGATCCTTGGAATCCACAGCAGTGGATTCAAATTCTGACTAATAGTCTGGAAGTTTAAACTAACATTGTAATATTCCTAAACAATGCTATAAAAGGTTTTTAATTATCTATATATGAATAGTCGGACTAGAAAAAATTTAAACAAAGTTGAGGAAGACTGATAGAAATGCTGCACTTTCAGACTTGTTGGCAGATCTAAAAAAAGAAGCCCGAGAACTCTTAGCCAAAGACAAATGTAAACCTGATACTAGAATAGACCAGTAAGTTCAATCAGGATTATAGATATCTATACGTTGCCACTTATGAAACTCTTGGAATAAGGTACATGCAAACTTCCTACCTATAAATCAGGTGCACCAAGAGACCCAGACACCAGGGAAGTTCTGAGTCTGTTAGGGCCATAAAAAGCCAATAGATGGGGATGTTCCCAGTGAGTAAAGCAGAGATAAATCTCTACTTAGCAAACAGAAAAGTGAAGCAGCTAGCTGTGGCTCTGACAGGGACACACCGGTTCCACAAGTTACAGTTACCACATGAAAGAACACCACTTGCCCTGCCTTGCCAAACACAAGATGGTGGTGCTGCCCTATGGAAGCAGCACACTGGTATCTTGAGCACGCTCAAGGCCAGCCTCAATTCCTGGCATCATGTATTTCTCAAGTGCTGTTACGGAAACTTCTCTGACCACTCACAAGATTGTCAGTCACACTCCCAAGGCCAGACACTCCCTGCTGGGACTGAAGCCCCTTCACAAGCAGGTGGCTCCAGTGAGCCCAAGGTGCCCCGCTTGACTCTCTGCACACCCCACCCACACAGTGAGACCAGGTTTCCTATACTGGAGTCACAGATGTCTCACTCCATTAAGCAATTTATTCACGATGCAGTAACACAAACAGCTCGGGCTGGTGCCTCTGGAAGGACCCCCAACCAAGCACCCCTTGGGCTTATAACCTCACAGGCCACCCGCACCCCAACCTCGCTCTTCCTCCTGAGTCTTCAGCTCCTGTCCCCAGATCTGCATCCATCCACACCTCACTGGTGTTGCTGGCTTTCATCTCGTTTGTTACCCAAAAGGTCAGCAATTCCTGGCTCCTGCTGTGTCTCTCAGAGTCCATTCATGTACCTGGCATCACGCATCTTCGTGCCCTTTGTTATCCCAAAGGCTGCCAGCTCATGGCCTCTTGACTCAGGCTCCCACCCAGAGCCCAGCTACCTGGACCAGATGTATTCCTCAACACTGCTGCCTTTATTTCTCTGAATAGCAGTTAACCTGGATGTCACGCCAAAAGCAGACACCCACAAACAAGAAATTCAAGGCACTCTGGGTGAGCAGGAGACTTTGAAAAGTCATGCTTTCAAGCAAGGGGCTGGTTTTATCATACCACCAAGGACCACTTAATCCCAAAAAATGCTTCTGCACAGCAACACCTTGTGCCAGTCTAGAATCATGGTCCAGGAATACCTTGTGGTGCACACCGTAAAAAAAGCTGTTCCAACAGCGGTGATTGATCAGAAGTTTTCTGTTCTGGCCACTAAGGCAAACTTAACAGGTTGCTCACTATTGCTCACTGCCTGAGGCAAAAATCAATCAATTCATCCTGCAAAACACAAACTTGGTACAAAGGAGGACAGGTATTTTAATTTCCAGCTTAAATTCACCTAATTTTATAGCTTTTATCTTTTCCGCATATAACCAAACAAAATCTAATCTTTACCAGGGAGGGACTTTTATTATGCTCCGCTTCCATTTCTTCCTTCCCTGCTTCCTTCCTCCACTGCCCCAAGTACCTCTGCATGTAGTCTTTAGCTCTAGAGACTACTCAAGTAGCCTTAACACTACTTTGGCAGCCCCTCCATCATCTTGCTCTTGGTTATTTTCTTGTCTCCCTATTTCTCAGCAGTCAAGAAAGAAATAAATGCCTATTTTTAAACAACTTCAATCTAGGTTTTGTTCCACTGTGCTGTATTAGAACCCTCTAGAAAATAACTAGTTAAACTGTCTTTTTGCCCATTTGTTGGTAAGATTCTCTGGCCAAGGTTCCCTTGATGTTAACTCTTATAAAGCAAAGGGAAGGGGCAGACTTTCCAAGTGCCTTCAGGCTATAGAGGAAAGACTCAATTTATCACTAGCAGAACCCTGAAATGTATAGTTCATATATTTTATGAATACAATACATCCCTTAATTTTTTTCTTGAATGATAGTTCTTTTGTTTTTGCAATGTGTGTAAAAACATGCTTACATTCTTGCTGGCTCCCTAGACTTCTTACGAAAGAAATGTAAGGTGGAATGTAACCTAACTGAAATATCTTAGTAATCTGCAAATTTCTAGAAGTAGGTGATCCCTAGCATACTATAGCTTTCCTATCCCCTAAGGTAAACAGGCCTATAAATCAATATATTTTAGACTAAGCTCCTAATTTAGTACTAGAGAAGCACTTAGCAAATGGACCTACACATATGCATAAATGCAGAAAATAAGTCTCAAGATTAACTCCACACAGTTGCAGCTATCTGGATGTGGCTCCCAGCTGTCAATACTGAATACCTCAGTATATACAATGCTGTTGATAGCTCCCACAAACCACTGCCCCAGGAAACCACTCACATGTCAGAGCATGAAGTATGTCTGTCAAGGCTGGTGATGCTGCTTAAATTTGGGTGGGAATCAGTAGATGAAGGGTAGAACTCAGGTTCCAGGTTGTGTCCAGACATGCTATTTTGACAACCACTTTGCGAAAGTAACCCAGAGAAACATCCAGCAGTGCAAGGCTACTTTTTGATATACTAAGAGATGTTGCCAGGAAACAACTTTCTGATTGGGGTATAAAGTAGTGTTAATATAGGAGTACTGTCACCTTCTGTTGGAATCCAGGACAGTCTTTGAACACACCATCACAAAATACAGCCGAAGGGATTCTCCAAGGTTTTGTTTCCTTTTTTAACCACTCTCCATTCTCATAGTGAAAAAAGTTACCGAATCTTTATTTTTATGAAAAAACATTTTGAAAACCACCAATCTCAAGTAGCGACCTATAAAGATTCAATTCTCCATACCTATGAAACTCATGCCACGAGAGGACCTCTCCACTTACCCTCTCAATGGAGTAGTTCAAAACTCTAACACTCCATTTTCCCTTATAAAAGCCAAAAGAAACCCTTCCCCCAAAAGCACTAAGCTTCCCTATATAAAATACATCACCAGAGGGAATGGGGTACAGAGAAAGTCAGAGTACTCTTAGGCACATTCAATGTCATGTCAGAATACAAGAAAGAACTGAGAATAGTATACTGGTCCAGCAGACAATGGTATGTAGGTGTTTTTTCACCTTACTTCTCTGCAGAAAAAAAACAAACACCCAACAAACTCTCCCCCCCTAAAAAAAAAACCCCAAACACAGAAACACAAAACAAAAAGCACATGAACTCACTTCACTCTTAGAATAAAGCTAAGTTTGTAATAAATAAAACTGTTGCAGGTATATGAACCCAGGAGTGGTAAAACACTATCACTCCAAGTACAGTCTACCTTACTTTCTAGGCTTTCTTGGAGAAAGCATACTTCTAGTCCCCCTAACACAGAGGGTTCTCTTCCAGAAGTTATTTTTCTACCCTTTTTGCCTCTACCCACCTGTTTAAAAAGATGTCTTACAAAAATATGGAATATGTGCTTTTCACCTCCAAGTACAGTATATATTTGAATTCATATACAACTACATCTTTCTACTGTTTAATATTGGCTGAATTTAATAAACAAACTTTAAAAAGGGAGAAAAATAACTTTGAATAGTAGATACCAACAAGTGAACATCTGTTGTCAAAGTGATCATTACAATCCTTAGACATGAGTTGCTAGGAAATAAAGAATCTTCCTAATTCAGAATACTGCTTCAAACAGGAGCTGACTCAGACCTGACCAAAGAACATGCTCACTTTTGTTTGCACTCACCTCTGCGAATAATCCATATCACTTCATATTGCTCATGCAGTCTCCCTGAGCAAAACCTGCTTTCACTACCCCATTAAATCAACTTCTCATATACTGCCTGCTAGTATCTATTCATAACTCGACCATTTGGATTTAACCTGGGTAACCAAGCTTCTGCAAATGGAGATACGTGAATGGGGAGAACAGGAAAGAAAGAACTACCTCCCTGATTACTTCCCTGGTACCCAGATGTGAAAGCACAGAGACTGAGGCAGAATGAACAGCTACTTTAGCATCTCTAGTCCCAGTTTTCATCAAGGTCCGAGATATTCCAAGCTTATAGGCTGACCACTGAAAATATTCCAAGAACTGCTAGGATGTTTCTTAATCATAATCTACTATAAAATACTCTACATTCATTCTTGCAATTATGTCAACAAGCACACTGGGGCTTTCCAACACCTAATCAGTTCTTACAGCATACCCACCTGCAGAGAAATCCAGACCAACACTTTTAGAAATACCATATATCTATTACTGCAAAATCAGGGCTCTACCAGAAGATGCTGACAACTATGAGCAGAGTTTGGTAACATACAAAAGAACATTAAAAAAACAGCTGTAGGACCTTCAGACTGAAACTAAATTATGAACTGAGCAGTTCACAACAGGCTCCTGAGAGTTAACCACCCCATGCAGTATTATAGTGCAACAGGGTCTTGCAGAATTTCCATGTGCAGAGAGCACTTCTTAACACAGACTAGCAGAAACTATTTCCTCCAGAATCCTTGAGACTGTAAGCATAATGCAGTTTCAAAGAGATTCATGACTTGCAGCACAGCTCATTTGACAGATATAGTCATGACTTGCTTTTATGCTTCATTTGATACTGATGTAGAAAACTACAGTCCAGAACTGTAGCACCTCACATGAACTATTTAACAAAACAACCACAGAGCTTTACCCCACATAGAGTAACTTCCAATCATAAGATCTAGGAATCACTGTTCAATCAGCAAGTTTTTCAAAAGCTTTTGCTAGATGAGAATTAAGGAGATTTTACCTGAATTAAGACCTCGTTAGAAAAGACTATCACACAAGCTGACCCTTTCCTGCAGTTAAGTTGTCCTTAAGCCATTCTTGTTTCATTATCAAACCTTTCAACATTTTTACCAAATCAGAAAAAGACTGATCAGCTACCTAGTATTGCCAATTTCAAAAGTTTGACTGTAGAAAATGGTACATAAAAGAAGCTTCAAGACACAACATATTTTTGGTCTTTGGAAAACTACCGGTAAAGTTAAAAAAAAATGAAATAAAAAACCTTGTAAAAACCCTGCGTTCAAGTTAACACAAATATCTCATGTTTCCAAGTATTACAGCATATTCATAAGCTACGGAGTTATTTCACACATAAAACAGGGGCCTTTGCCAAAGTAGCGTGGGGTGAGAAAAAGTGATATACACATATTAAGACTAGTCACTCAATACTTCCTAAGTGCTCATATTTTACATCTCTGCAGAGAGGACAGTTAAAGAATTAGAAAAGTGACTAGAAAAGTGCCAGTCCTCTACAACAGTAGAAGCAGCTTTCTCTCTGCATCAAGTACACTAAGCAGGAACTAGTTAATTTGTTCTGTAACAGGAAAAAGAACTGCCATAAACGCACTTAAAAAATGTGGGTATCTGGAATCTTTTAAAGATTCTATAATGTGTCACCCAAATGATTTCTTATTGTTGTCTTATCCATTGTTCAATTCCAGACCATTTCTATCCCAACTGCTGACATGCCCCACAGCAGGACAGCCACTCCAATATTCTTGTCAGTTACAGCAACACATAAAATAGATTTAGTAATCCAAACTATGTTCATCTCCTGACTTAACTGAGATCTCTACTCTTTTCCCCTCCACTCCTTTCTTTCAATCTTCCCTACTTTTAATCGCAACCTTCATCACCTTCCACCTCCCAGGGAGTATCACACTATTTCCAAGAGGAAACAGGCTCACATATTTGTACAACTTGGACATGAATGACCAGCCACCACTTACCTGCAGTCAGATGCCTGAAAACATTTCTCGTCAACCAGAATTACTAGATTAGACATATTTTGCAGCAACTATAATATAGATTTATATAGCACTCTAGCACTTGTCACAGACTTACTTTCCAAACACTGCTCCATCAATTCAGATGATGCAGATAGCTAGCATTAATCAGCTAGACCAGCTGACAATAACCAAAACCAGTCTGAGTCCCAGATACAACCAAAACACCAGTCAACAAAGTAAGCATTTCTTCAGTTCAAAGGCTCAACTAACTGTATTCAAACTTGTGCAAAAATCCTGTCCCACACAGAGCACATTGGCCACATAGGAACCATTACGAATTTTTTTTTTTAACTAGGGAGATCCCTTTCCTCAGCTAAAGTGGATGCCTAAATCTGGTACAGTTCATGATGCTTGAAGGAATCAGACCTTGAAGTGCTAATTTGAGTCACAAAATGACATGAAAGGGTACCAAATTCACCATTTCCATTTACAGCTTTGTCTGTAATTCACTACTTACATGAAGAAACTGATCCATTCCCAGAGCCTGGAAAGCTTTTAACCAAGCATTCTGTATTTGGGCATTTAAGACTAGAATTACTCACATCTCATATCATCCTACCAAGTTAAACAAACCCTGAGCCCCCTCCCATTCCCCACCAATGAACAGAAATACCTAAAAACCCAACACATAAGCCCAAAATAAGACTAAATTCACAGAATTGCTCATTCTTAAAAAGGAGAACTATGCAAAGTAAGTTTTATTTAACACTAAGAATGAAATGCTGTAATGGCTTTGTCTTCCTTACAAAGGTGGAAAAATCCAACATAACTACGGGAAGGTCCATTTTACAACTCTGAGTCTTTACTCAGCTCTCCCGTGAGGAATCCTACTGGTTGTAGCAATTAACAGGCTTGTATTATTGTTAAGATTAACATATGCAACACTTTTTGTTTGCTCTGTTTCAAACTGCCTTCCAAGTTTCAGAACCTGTAGAATGCAAAAATGGCAGGGTGGGAACACATGCCCAGCCTCACTTATTCGACAATTGTCATCCATGAAGTTAACAGGTACCAATTTCTTCTGCTGACTGTATCAATGAAGACAAATGTTATATTGATATAAAAGACAGAAGTACAGCAGATAACCCATCAGAAAGAGTATGAAACAATAAACAGAGCAGAGAATTCTTTTGACTGCACTTTTTATCTCCCCCCAATGTCTTCTCCTTTAGACATCATCCAAAAAGGTGAAAGGAAAGCCAATTACCAGAAATTTACTTTTCAGAGCAGATTGCATAGCAAGGCTATGATGAATAATCAAAATATGATGCAGTCCACTGCTTTATGTTCACTTGCTTCATCTTCTGTATCCATGACATTTCTGTGTTCTAATCACTGAACGCTATTTGCCTATTCATATGCAGTTCCTAGAACTAGAGAAAAGGCTCCAGGGAAAGAATTCTAGTCTACTGATTAGGGGGAAATCAGGAGGAAAAACAAAGCCCAGTGACTCCTACATTAGAAGAAACCTGGGGGTCTTTACCAGGAAGACTTTGTAGACAAGGTGACTTATGACACATATACAAGTGACAGACCACAGAACATAGAATCATAGAATTGATTGGGTTGGAAAAGACCTCAGAGATCATCAAGTCCAACCCTTCGTCCAACTCCAGTCAGTTTACTAGATCATCGCACTCAGTGCCACGTCCAATCTCAGTTTAAAAACCTCCAGGGACGGTGAATCTACCACCTCTCTGGGCAGGCCATTCCAATGCCTCATTACTCTCTCAGTAAAGAACTTTTTTCTAATATCCAACTTAAATTTCCCCTAGCAGAGCTTAAGCCCGTGCCCCCTTGTCCTACTGCTGACTGCCTGGGAGAAGAGACCAACCCCCACCTGACTATAACCTCCCTTCAGGTAGTTAAGAGAGTGATGAGGTCACCTCTCTTCTCCAGACTAAACAACCCCAGCTCTCTAAGCCTCTCCCCATAGGACTTGTGTTCCAGTCCCTTCACCAGCCTTGTTGCTCTTTTCTGGACCCACTCCAGCACCTCAATATCTTTCCTGAACTGAGGGGCTCAGAACTGAACACAATCCTCAGGTGTGGCCTCACCAATGCAGAGTACAGGGGAAGGATCACTTCTCTGGTCCTGCTGGCCATGCTATTTTGATATGGGACAGGATACCATTGACCTTCTTGGCCACTTGGGCACACTGCTGGCTCATGTTCAGCTTCCTGTCAACTAGTACCCCCAGGTCCCTTTCATGGAGTGTTGCATTTATTTTCTCATGGTAGCATCTCAACTATGTGGGAGAGATCCAACTCAGTGTCACCACAGCAGGACACGTTTCCTTCTAGTCCTGTTTATTTAGTGACTATGAACAAGTTATTACTCAAAATGCCTGCTCCTGACAGTCACCTCAGTAGTTGATGTTCTATTCAGCACAAGTAAATTCTAAAGAACTGCACTGGTTTTGCAGTATCATCCAGCAACAACTTAATAAAGAAATGTTTATTTCCCAGCATGCTTTCAGATACTAAGAGTATAGAGTTTTCTATGGTTAACAGACAAGGTTTTCCTTATAAGGCTAAGAGTGCTATACTAGAGCTACAGGGAAGTATTAATACTGCTTGGAATTTCTTACTTTTTTGTTTAGCAAGACAGACTAAGCTATGTCCTTCCTGCATAATACATTTTAAAAAAATAATTCATTTTAGGCAATTCCTAAAAATCCACAGGCTTATCTTTATTAGCACTAATCTCCCAGAAGTTCCTATGTCTCAGACTAATTCATAACAGTTCACTTCAAAAATTACCTGTATCAAAGCCAGAAGAGGCTTTCCATACATGTGACAGCTTTAACAGACAAGCTAAATAGATCTGCAGAAAATGCCTCTTGGTACTTCTGCAGAATTTGAAAATTGGCACTTGTTTTAGCTATCTATCCATTTCTCTCTAGTCAAATCTTCTGCACAAACATCAGCGGCAAGGCTCAACGTATTTCAGCAAAACCAGCTGAACTTAGCAGCATTAGCATTACTTCTCTTCCTAGTCTTCTGTCAACTAGTTCAATGTCTCAGCTACACTGAAATCAATACACATGGAGTTAACGATTACTTCTGAGGAAACGCTCAAGTAACTCAAACACCAAATTCACACAGAACTTGATGTAAGACGGGACTATACCCACTGATTACATATCCATGAGAACTGACTGCATTAGAGTAAAACAGAGTATAAAAGTATTACAGATACTTTCCAAAAAGAGCATGTGACTAGCTTGAACTGTTAACCCAAGTTATATAGTCAATAAGCCAATGATGTACTGAAAGCACACAAATAAGACTGATATTACAAAAGCATTCTGTAATAGCTCCTTGGCTAAATCAGAACTTACCACCTCTTTAAACTGATGTATGATAGTTAAAAAAATAATTTCTGAGACTTGCACTATGTAAAAGTAATTTTTGGAGTCCAGGCAATTAAAAAATTAAGTTATGGAAACACTAACAAATGTCACATGGTTTTCATGCAGACACTAAAACTATGTACACTGCAACACAATGTAAGGTTCTATGGGCAAAAATAACCACCAGTGCAAGCACTCGGTTTTAACAAGTTTCACTGTCTAATTGCAAAATACATATTCTGGTATTTCAGAACTTGATACTTACATTGCAGTATAAACATGATCACATATTAAAATGCTTATGATTCCTGAATTTCAGCTTTCAAGAATGCTGCTTTTACACTCAAAAGACTTAAACCTGCCATCACCATCCTACTGCAGAAACTTACCATACAAAAATCAGGACAAGACACACTCCATCTGCAGAATTCACAGACACAAACTTCTTCTGATCAGCAAAACTAAGAAATTTGAAGCTTGGGAAAAAGAGTATTTGCACAAGAAACCTATCTGAGCTATACATTTTAAAGAAATAGGGATTAAAAGAAAAAGGGGGCAGAAATTGAGCAGCATGCAGTAAGAGGGTAAGTTGGCTTGGCTACTTCAGAAGTCTGAAGATGCCAAAGCCGTCTAAGAATTTTCAACATCTTGCCAGAGGATAGAGTTGTAAGGCAGCATTGCAATATAGTGCCCAACACTCTTCATGAACAACAACCCATTTAGCTTTCTATTCAATTTGAATTTGAAGCAAGAACATCAAGGGCAGCACTGACCCAAATCTTGTAAATTTTCTTACCACAAAGGAACTCGACTCCGCTTTAGAGTATAGTATAGGGTCTGGCAGCTTCAAGAAGTAAAATGAGTACTTTGAATTTATGGCATTAGTCCTCTGGGTCTGATTTAGAATTAAACCCACTGATATTTGCTCTATGAGCATAGATTACTAATATGCAGGTGATTCAAAAAAGCAGGATGTGTTGAATGCTCCACCTGCAGATTTTAGTGACTGTTCCTTATGGAACCTGTTACCACATCTTCCCCAACCAATCTCAGCTTCTCTGAAACAGTTATTTGGATCAGTTTTCCTTCAGAGAAGTTTTTCAGGAGGCTCAGGAGATGTTTTATTTTATTGCTATGTGTCACATGCTAAGTAATTCACTCCAAAGACTACAAGGTGACCAGTTGTTACCTCTACATGAATACAGATACTCCACAAGAAGGGGACATCTGACTATTAAAAATACCATAGCTGATGATTAAGGCTCTGCCTGTAATTTCATTTATTACTCTTGAATTTGACGAATTCTGGATGGAAGAACTAAGGATAAAAATGCGCTCTACTACCATTTAGAAGAGAGTTTCAATATGACAAGAAGCATTACAAAAGAAAGCTGCTGAATCCTTCGTGCAATTCCAATTTACAAAACAAAGCTTACGCCGAACAAGTTAGAATTTCCATCCAGATTTTCTGATACCCCAGGTCCATTTCTTCCCATCAAATTAATGAAGAAACTGTAAATGAGCATCCACCTCAGTTTAATATAAAATAATAACCTTTAAAAAATAATCCACATTTAAGAATTTCAGCAAATACATACTGCCAGCCATAAATCCAATACATACAAACAAGAAGATNTACATGACATTTTTTCAAGAAGAAACTTAGACATTTTAAGTTTCATGGAGCAGTGAAGGAGAAATTCCTTAAAGCTACAAAGGTGTTTCAGCCTCTATCCCCACCAACCTCAACAGGCCGGGACAAGTGCAATACCACAGACACACACAGCATTGCAACTGATCCCAACCTGTGTAGAAAGGGGTATAATTTTTCCACACTCACTGACTGACTTGTCACTGCCACAGTCAGTTTTGCATGGATTTGCACAGCAGAGTATCATACAGCTGGATGCAAACCTGCAAAACTAACCAGAGAACAGTGTTCAATTAAACAACAAATAAATTGTAAGACACACTTAATATGTAGTTCTACAGCTAGCAGTACTTTAAGTGCTTATAATGCAGTAGATTAGTGAACACTACCTGCACTATAAGCACTTTAGTGCTACAAGAGCTGTCATTCACTAGACTGCTGTTAAAATAAGGAAGACCACAAAATATCCCATAACCAGCAAAAAGTGTTCCAACTCCTTGATGTAGATTATAACAGGCCACCATCAGCTTTGCATAGATTTGCACAACCACTCTCTTCTTGTAGTGCAACTATGCAAAACTAACAGAAGACTGCAAAGCAGAAAACTACTGGAACATCTACAGTCTTAACCTGAGTGACTGGATGAAGACATAACTTCTTATGCCAGAAGGAGCACTTAGGGCAGTAGATGCTAATCTACTTCACTATCTGCACTAGATGCACCTTAGTACAAAAAGCACTTGACACCATCACACTGTACCTTTCCATTCTCTGAAGTCCTGCAAAATCTCCTGAGGCAGTTGTCAACATAATGCTACAAGTGCCTTCACTGCAGTAGGTTCTATATATCACTACCTGCACTGTAAGCACTTTGACATTACTCTGACGCAAGCAGTGTTTTTTCAGCAATTCGAGATATGTTGTCTACCTTGTACCTGCTGAAAGAAAAGAACAAAGTGAGTCTTTGATCAGGTTTAGATTTGCAAGCTTTGGAACAAATATTCACATTTTTGGGCTAAACATCTGCTTCAGAGTAAAGTGAAGCAGCCTATCAGCCCAATCAAGGACACTCATATGCAATACTGAGAGTATCGAAATCAATGCTTATTGACAGCAGAAAAGCCCAGTTGTGAAAATTAGTTAAATACTTCTCCCATACCATTCTTAAAATGCCATTGCACCTCATGGAGGTAAAACTGACTGAGTTTACACAGACAAACCTGAAACTGGGTAAGAGCTCCCACCAATTTTCCTCAATTAAAAAAAAAATTGTAAGGCCAGTAAGTATTTAAATGAAGTTTGTACCCAATTTCAGGAAACCAGGAATTTTAAAATTAGATTGAATGTATCATAGTATCAGCTTTCTGAAGTCCAAAAAGCATCTTATGACATGCCAGGAGCCTTCCCAAGTTTTACAATTACTCATTTTACTGTCCAGTTACAGTATTGGCTGCCACTGACTCCCTGTCTCAAACTAAAACTCCTTCCATGGTATTTAGATTGGCCTAAGTTAACAACCAAAAGCAGGTTCTAATGATGGCTGTAAAATATACTACCACAACCAAATTACAGCAAAGACCTGAGCTTCAAAAAAAGCAGGACAGTGCTACACTCTAAATTTGAAAGAACATTTTATTCCTTCTCTAATAGGAATATGGACTTGAAGGCACCTGTAAACATAAAGCCTCCCTTACCAGATACTTACAGCCACCTTAACACAGTACTTTGAAACTACAATAAAACTAACTTCTGTGACACCGACTTAAAAAGGAGATTTGCTTAAAGAAAAACAAGATAATCCCAAATATCAAATTTAAACGTCTTTAAAACTTTCTCCATATCCAGCTGCTTTAGATGAACAAATGAGTGTTTGGGAAACTTGTATTATTCTCCTCTAAATGAGTGAAATTGGGGACTGCTAGACACGCCTCCGATCCCACGGAACTCTTTGGAATTTAGTGGTCCCAACTAAGTTTAAGACTGAGCTAAAAGAAGTGGTTCTGCCTCTACACTTTAAAAATATGAATTACAAAAAAATAAACTTACCATCGTTCGTTAGAAGTAACTTCCTCCACAAACACACTGCTGCAACATCCACAGAAAGCTTCATTATGTCCTGCTGCACGTGCCGATACTGCGAAAAAAACCACGGGGTTATCTGCTTTTTGTCGCCGAGGAGCGAACAAAGTCACCGAGCAAGTAAGTTCCCTAATCCAGGGCTCTCCATCCCCACTCCGCTACCCGGGAGGGCGCGAAACGCTCGGTATCCCCTCGGGCGGCCATGAAGCGCCCCGTGCGACACCCCACGCGCGGGCTCACCCCTCTTTCCCGTGAGGCGATCGCCGCTGTGCCCTGCGGGAGCCCCCGCACGCTGCCGGTGCCCGCGCCGTGCCGTGGGCGGCCGGAGCCGCCGAGCCCGGCCCGGGCCCGCTCCGCACAGCGCAGCACGTGCTCCGCCGAGAACACAGGGCCGCCCGCCAGGGGGCGCCGCCGCCGC